>JANHFP010002576.1:58536-68921 GCA_032468135.1 Calamaria suluensis | reverse complement strand
GGGTTTTTTGAAAGATTGAAGCTTTCAAGCTGTATTCAATGCTGTCCCCATGGCTCCTTATAGGAAAAAGGCAACTTTCTGAAGTGTGTGATTCTCTGTAAAAACATTGTAACAGCAGTTAATTGGGTGGCACATCTCATTCTTTTATCAAGTTTATTTTTAATAGTAGATTTTTATTTAGCCTGTTTTTGTATTTCTTCTAAGGGATGGGGATAAAATGGCTCCCTCCGTTGAGAAAAAGATTGCAGAACTTGAAATGGGACTTCTGCATTTGCAACAGAATATTGAAATACCAGAGATTAGTTTACCAATTCATCCAATTATCACCAATGTTGCCAAACAATGCTATGAACGTGGAGAGAAACCCAAGGTTACAGATTTTGGTGATAAAGTTGAGGACCCAACTTTTCTCAACCAGCTACAATCTGGAGTTAACCGCTGGATTAGAGAAATCCAAAAGGTAAATTGGGAAATGTATTATTATCCTTATACATGTATAAAAATGTGAAAATGTAGTTCCCATTTCTTTAGCTAGTGTTGGTCTTCATACTCATCAACTTTTTTCCCAAGAACCTAAGATAGCATAATATATTAGTGTAGTTTATATGCAGATCCAAGCAGTTTTGTAACTGATAGAAATTCTGTCAAAGTATATAATTTCTAAATGGCATTCAGTATATTTTAGAATGGCACCTTCTGGCCAGTAGATAGTGTGATCACCATGGACAATTTATGCTATAATATTTCAATTTCAGATCTTGATACTTTGTGATCTTATCCTAGTCTAGTCTACTAAATTCTGCTATTGCCACATTAACTCTCCACACTTTGTAGTTTTCAGCCACAGTTAAATCTAGTGTGTCACTGGCCAAGATTTTATCAGTTTCTATTGATATATACCACAATATTTTAACCTGCTCATTTTTGACTACTTTTTGAATTTTACCAAATTTTCATTACTTGCATACAATAAATAAGTAAGAGTTTGTGCTATAATTGCTTTTCTTTAGATATTTGTGTTCACAAGTTCATATTGTTCTGTTCACTGTTTATATATTAAAGTGACTGAAGCAGAATAAGGAAAATAAATATACACATTACTATACACATTACTTTCATTAAATTCATTAAATATGTTTCTTCATTTTGTTTTTCTAGGTGACCAAATTAGATAGGGATCCTGCATCAGGTACCGCTTTGCAAGAAATCAGTTTCTGGCTAAATTTAGAGCGTGCTCTTTATCGTATTCAGGAGAAGCGTGAAAGCCCTGAAGTTCTATTAACATTAGATATTTTGAAACATGGCAAACGTTTTCATGCTACTGTTAGCTTCGACACAGACACAGGTAAGAGTTACTCAGAAACAGAATTTGGCAGAAGTATTTTTTTTTACTGTTTTAACACTTAAAAAAGCAAATCCATATTCTTTTTATAATACCCAGGTCTGAAACAGGCATTGGAGACAGTTAATGATTATAATCCATTAATGAAAGACTTCCCTCTAAATGATTTGTTGTCTGCAACTGAACTGGATAAAATACGACAAGCATTGGTGGCAATATTCACTCACCTGAGAAAAATCAGAAATACAAAATATCCTATTCAAAGAGCCCTGCGCTTAGTGGAAGCCATTTCAAGAGACTTAAGTTCCCAGTTACTCAAAGTATTAGGGACACGAAAACTGATGCATGTAGCCTATGAAGAATTTGAGAAGGTAAATCTTGCTTACATGAAGATATGGTGAGGGAGCAGACCAAACATTGGGACAGAATATTAGCTTCAGCTCAGAAGACACACAGCTTATTTTCCTACTGCACAAAAATTGAAGTGAATTACTCATATTGAACATGTGGCGATTCTGTATAACTATTTTTTAAAGATAGCTTTCTCATAGATTTCAATTTAGAACATTCTGAAATTTTGGAGACAATCAAATAGCCCTGAAATAGTATTTGTTCCATAATGGCTGATTATTAGTTGTATGTCTCTGTAAATCAAGGCAGATTTTAAGTAAACTATTTAGTGCATAATAAACTAAAAGAAAATTACATGATATATTAATTTTCTTTATTCAATATTATTTCAGGTCATGGTTGCATGCTTTGAAGTCTTCCAATCTTGGGATGATGAATATGAGAAACTGCAGGTCCTACTTAGAGACATTGTGAAAAGAAAACGAGAAGAGAATCTGAAGATGGTATGGCGTATCAATCCTGCCCACAGAAAGCTGCAGGCTCGTCTTGATCAAATGAGGAAGTTTCGGAGACAGCATGAACAACTAAGAGCAGTCATTGTCAGAGTCCTACGGCCTCAGGTAGTACATATTGCCATTTTTGTTAAAATATGGGAATAAATACTGCAAAAACATAGTAAAATATATGGTGAAAATTCATAGTAAGCATGCTGGCATCTTGAGTTTAAATGAACAGGTCATGGGTTGTTTTTTTAGAAACCTTGTTGAATATTAAGACCCATTTTTTATTTGAGTATTAAAAGCCTACTCTTCTGAATACTGAATGATAAATATACTATTAACTGCTTTGACTTTAAATAGGTTACTGCTGTGGCCCAGCAAAATCAGGGAGATGTGCCTGAGCCTCAAGATATGAAAGTAACAGAAGTGTTGTTTGATGCCGCGGATGCTAATGCAATTGAGGAAGTAAATCTTGCTTATGAGAATGTGAAAGAAGTAGATGGCTTGGATGTTTCCAAAGAAGGCACAGAAGCCTGGGAAGCTGCAATGAAGCGATATGATGAAAGAATTGATAGAGTTGAAACCCGCATTACTGCTCGCCTCAGGGATCAGCTTGGCACAGCTAAAAATGCCAATGAAATGTTCAGAATCTTCTCCAGATTTAATGCTCTGTTTGTTCGGCCACATATTAGAGGTGCCATCCGTGAGTACCAAACACAGTTAATCCAACGTGTGAAAGACGACATAGAATCACTTCATGACAAATTCAAAGTTCAGTATCCTCAAAGTCAAGCTTGCAAAATGAGTCATGTTCGAGATTTGCCTCCTGTCGCAGGATCTATAATCTGGGCTAAACAGATTGACAGGCAACTTACGGCTTACATGAAGCGTGTTGAAGATGTTCTTGGGAAGGGATGGGAGAACCATGTAGAAGGACAGAAGCTAAAGCAAGATGGAGACAGCTTCCGTTTGAAGCTCAACACTCAAGAAATATTTGATGATTGGGCTCGGAAGGTTCAGCAGCGAAACCTTGGTGTCTCTGGTCGCATTTTTACCATTGAGAGCACTCGTGTGAGAGGCAGGACAGGAAATGTCCTCAAGCTAAAAGTTAACTTCCTCCCAGAAATTATCACACTATCCAAAGAAGTCCGTAACCTCAAGTGGCTTGGATTTCGGGTTCCTCTTGCAATAGTCAACAAAGCTCACCAAGCCAATCAGCTCTATCCTTTCGCCATCTCTTTGATTGAGAGTGTTCGCACATACGAACGTACTTGTGAAAAAGTAGAAGAACGAAATACCATTTCTCTCTTGGTTGCGGGTCTTAAAAAGGAAGTGCAGGCTTTGATTGCAGAGGGCATTGCACTGGTGTGGGAATCTTACAAACTTGATCCTTACGTTCAGCGATTGGCAGAGACAGTCTTCAACTTCCAGGAAAAGGTTAGTTTATTTTCATACTAGTTTCAAGCATGGGGTTTTAAATGGATGAGTGACCCAATAACGTTTCAACGAAAGCAAACTATAAGATTGGGAGCAGGGAATAATCTTTTTTAAAATTTATTACATCTCCTGTTTGTGCAGGCATTTCTCTAAGGGATCAAAGTAATGACGTTATTGATTCCTAAATAGACTAAAAAGCCTAGGTGACTTAGCTAATACAATTTATGCTACTTTTTTTCCTTCCTAGCATTTTCCACTTTTTGGATTAACCAAGTGTTGTCACAGAAACCTGGCACCATAGGCTGGGAGAGGCCCAAAATCATCCAGCCGGCTTCCATGCCTAAGACTGGGACTAGAATCACAGTATCCTGGTTTCTACCCTGGTGCCTTAAGTACTAGATCAAACTAGCTCTGTAAATTATGATGATGATGTTAGCCATTCAGTCGACTCTTGGAGATTCTATAGGCCAGATGTTTGCACACTTTGTGTTTTTCTATACTCTGACTGGCGTCAGCTTTGATAGTGTCCAGCCGCCATATTCTTTGACAGCCTGGTTTCCTTTTACCGCTTGCTCTTCCAAACATAATTGCTTTGTCCAGTGACTATAAAATTGTTACGTAATTACATTTACCAAGTTTTGGGGATTGTTAAGTACTAAAGACTTATTTTCTATCTTCTAGGTGGATGACTTGCTTATCATTGAAGAGAAAATAGACCTGGAAGTCAGATCCTTGGAAACATGCATGTATGATAACAAAACATTCTCTGAAATTTTAAACAGAGTTCAGAAGGCTGTGGATGATCTGAATCTTCATTCATATTCCAATTTGCCAATTTGGGTGAATAAGTTAGATATGGAGGTAAGCTTCACTGGCTGTATTTCTTCCTAAACTTTAATCTTGGGGGTGGGGGGACATGAATAGGTGATTGAATCCACAGTTCTCTTTATTTCCATTCTATTCTAAATTCCAAGTTGATACACTTACCTGAAAATAGCGCTCATTATAGCTTAGTAAAGCATATCTGCAAACATACATAATAGTACAATGTTACTTATGCATACATCTTTTTAAAATTAGATATATTTGCTTATGATTGATAATACTATTTTTATCAGTTTTTTCTGTTCAGATGATAACATGCATAATTCATATTGAAGATAGTCCCACTTAATGGCCACAATTAAAACTGACAATTTGGTCAATAAGCAACAGTCATTAAGTGAAACTTCATGTCACTACATAGATTTATGACCTAATTTCAGCTACAGTTGTTAAGCAAGACACTATGTGACTATGAATTGCAGTTTTACTGTCAGCTTCTCCATTCACTTTGCTTCTTGAAGCCAGCTATGAAGCACACAAATGACAGTCACATGACTATGGGACATTGCAACTGTCATAAACATCCACGGGTTGCAAAGCACCCAAATCTTGTTAACAACCATGGGGATGCTGCAGTGGTTGTAAATGTGAGGACTGGCTATAGACTTACTTTTTCTGTACCATCATAGCTCCTAACAGTTGCTAAAAATGATAGTCACCGTAAGTCATTATGACTCCCATGTATTATGTGAACTGTGTCTAACTAGCCCTTCTGTTGCATATTCTGTAGCCCTTTAATGGAACCATTGGCAAACAAATTTCATTTAAAATATGAATAAAAATAAGCATTCTTGTCAAGTGTTATAATTGTTGAACATATTTGCATCCTAGATTGAAAGAATACTAGGAGTTCGTCTACAAGCTGGGTTGAGAACATGGACACAAGTACTTCTTGGTCAAGCTGATGACAAAGCCGAAGTAGATATGGATACAGATGCTCCACAAGTCAGTCATAAACCAGGTGGAGAGCCCAAAATCAAAGTAAGTGTTCACTTTAAGCTATATCTGCAGTTTGAATACTATTAGTATCTGTTGAAGAATACCAGTAGAGATTCTGTTGTTTATTCATACGTGCACAAATGCAGCAAATATAATCTTTCAGATAATCTATCTTCCAGAGTTTTACTAGAAAATGTCTAGCTTGTGAGTGTCACATTGGCAATTTACCATATTTAAAGTTTGGGGATAAGAGAAAAGTGGGATGCCTGTGTTCTACTATGACTAGTCAATAACTAAACAGTTTAATAGTTTTCTCAAACCTTCAATCTGGTTTCCAGTTTGTGGGTTATGTTAATTTCTTTTCATGTACCTCATATTTATTCCTTTGTTGTCTTTATCTCACTGAACTCCTTCTATTGGAACATGAAACAAATAAGATAAATATATATAAGGTCTCTGTTCTAAAGTCTTTTTCATGTGAATATTTATGATTTGTGAAAGAACAGAAGAATAAAGTGGTGGAATAAGTAAAAAAATGTTGACTCTGGTGCTTAGGCTTTGCAAACATTAAATAGTTCATTAATTTCATAGAATAGATCAGTTTTGAGATACAGTTTGAAGTAATATATCAGGGCAACATGGTCTATCACATTGTAACCTCTTTTCCAAATACAACATTGGAAGGTTTTTAAAATGAATATTACGTCTTTTATCTAGTATAGTAAAACTGAACCTGGCTTTATACTTTTACAGAATGTTGTACATGAACTACGAATAACCAATCAGGTGATCTATTTGAATCCACCAATTGAAGACTGCCGATACAAACTGTTCCAAGAATTGTTTGCTTGGAAGACAATAATACTCTCACTTCCTAGAATCCAAAGTCAGAGATACCAGGTAAAACATACAGACAGACACACGCGCACATACATTTTACTAAAAGAATTCTTGAGCCATTCAAGAATTTTGGTGAAATTGCTAATTGTTTTAATTTTTTTTAATTGTTCTGTATTTAATTCTGGATTTGATTAGGTTGGTGTGCACTATGAGTTATCAGAAGAAGAAAAGTTTTATCGTAATGCTTTGACACGGATGCCAGATGGTCCTTCAGCTCTGGAGGAAGCTTATTCTGCTGTCAAGGGGATTGTAACAGAGGTGGAGCAATATGTTAAGGTAGGATTGTAGTTTTGTTTCTTGGAGGTTCATTTTGAGATAATATATCACTATTCTGTGAGATTGACTGATGTCTTGATCGATTATTTATTTCTGAATGTTCTGCCTTTACGCTCTTACCATGTACATCAATTTTATAGGTTGGAGAATTTGAAGTTTATTTTTTGAACGACTGTAAATTCATAAAATTAATTTTCAATTTGTTCAGGAATGATGACTTCTTTCTTAAAATTCCTTAAGTTTTCATTCTGTGTGTGTGTATGCTTGATTTTAGGTTTGGCTGCAATACCAGTGTTTATGGGACATGCAAGCTGAAAATATCTATAACCGACTTGGAGAAGACTTAAACAAGTGGCAAGCACTGTTGGTTCAAATCAGAAAAGCCAGAGGAACCTTTGACAATGCAGAAACTAGGAAGGAATTTGGGCCTGTTATCATAGATTATGGAAAGGTAAACATTTCCAGACATGCTATTGAGTAATATTGTTGGTTTGTTAATTTAGTACCTAATCAGATTGTAAAGCAAATTTCGAAAGTCAAAAACATCGTTACTGCTGGGTTTTTTAGATAATTTCTATTAACATATGCAAAATAATAATAATAATAATAATAATAATAATAATAATAATCATAATAATAATAGAATGATAATGAATAAGGAAATTATATATATGTGTGTGTAGAGTTTTGTGTTACAGAGATAGAAAGGTATAGAATAAAAGTATCATTATCTTCATTATGTAGGTTCAATCTAAAGTGAACTTGAAGTATGACTCCTGGCATAAAGAAGTTCTTAGCAAATTTGGTCAAATGCTGGGCCAAAACATGACAGAATTCCATTCTCAGATTTCCAAGGTAAAAATATTCTATAGTAAATGTGATGGTTATTTATTATATTAGGTTACTCTAAACAATAAGAAAAAGGAGCGATAAACTCATTGATCCTATTTAATACTATACTTACAGGTAGTATAAAAGAGTTGTCTTTCTCCATAGTTTTTATTGATTTGAGAATCTCAGGGGAGAAAACATTAGTAACAGTGGCTCTTCTATCTGACCTGTAGATTTTTATAGCAGGCTTCACTGTTGCAAGTTATTCTGATGTTTCCTGATATATAATTATAATGGTTTGTGCTTTATTTCATTTCTTGTAGTCACGTCAAGAATTGGAGCAACATTCAGTGGATACAGCTAGCACATCTGATGCTGTCACATTTATCACATACGTGCAGTCACTGAAACGCAAAATCAAGCAGTTTGAGAAACAAGTTGAGGTAAGCTTGTTTGGCATTTTTTTTAAAAAAAAAGTTGAAAAATACATCCTGGTTATAAATTCTTTGTCAATTTTATTGTCAATTAAGAGAAGATGGAATGTTTATATTTAAATTGAAAAATAAAAACTTAAAAATAAAACTCATACACCTTTTCAACTAATTAAATGATTAAGTTCTCCATTTTATAGTAGCAGCTGCTGATTTAAAATTCCAGCTTAGGTATCTTTTGATCTTACCATACGACTTCTTTTTTCTGTCCATATAGCTCTACCGTAATGGCCAACGCTTGCTTGAGAAGCAGAGATTCCAGTTTCCCTCATCCTGGTTGTACATTGACAACATTGAAGGCGAATGGGGTGCTTTCAATGACATCATGCGACGAAAGGATTCTGCCATTCAGCAACAAGTGGCAAACTTGCAGATGAAGATTGTCCAAGAAGATCGAGCTGTAGAAACCCGCACAGTGGACTTACTGACAGACTGGGAGAAAACAAAGCCTGTAACAGTACGTTTCCATTAATTCAACCAGTTCTTTTTTATCTTTTAATTTAAATAGACATTTGGAGATCTATTTATTATTTTCAGTCCATATATTTGCATGGCTTTAATATTGTTTTGGTGACTCTTCTTGATGATGCCAGAAGCCTATCATTAAGGTTGGTGCTCTGGTTGAACACAGTGATTGAAACAATACAATGTTCTTACTACCTGAGAAGCATACATTGTTTCAAGTACACACCAAGTTCCCTGGGTAGACTTGCACAATGCTTAATAGTATTCTCTGAATACATAAGGTATACCTTAATGGTTTGGTTTTTTTAAATTTTAGAAATAATGTTGTTTGGTTTTTCTGGTTTTAGTCTGGCTGTAAACCACCCCGAGTCCTTGGAGAGGGGCGGTATATAAATTTAATAAATAAATAATAAATAAATAAAAAATTAGAACTGCGGTTTAGTAGACGGGGGAAAAACAACTCAAAATGAAAATGCGTAGCTTAGCTTTCCGGTGTGAACCTTTTTAACTGCCTGCTTGGGCTGAAATCAAGATAAATTATGGAGCAGGCATTCCCCCTATTAACTAAAGCCAGAATTGTTTTGAAGAGAGGAACACAGAGGGTTAATTCAAATGGACTTCAACTTGAACCAATGTCTTGCGTCCACAGATGTCGTGCCACCCGGAACTCAATCAATATATTCAGGATACCCTCCACTGCATCAAACCTCTGCTGGAGAAGGTGAGTCTTAAAACTTTGAGGTAAAGGTTCCCCTGGCACATACGCACTAGATGTTCCAGACTCTAGGGGGCAGTGCTCATCTCCGTTTCAAAGCCGAAGAGAGACAGCACTGTCCGGAGACGTCTCCATGGTCATGTGGCCGGCAGGACTCAATGCCAAAGGCGCACGGAACGCTGTTCCCTTCCCACCAAAGGGGGTCCCTGTTTTTTTCTACTTGCGGTTTTTTCACGTGCTTTCGAAACTGCTAGGTTGGCAGAAGCTGGGACGAGTCACGGGAGCTCTGGTATTCCTACTTGTGTGAACACTCAGAGCAAGGAAACCAGCTCCATATGGTCTACCTGCGTGCAGGCTTCTGGAATTCACAGAGCTCTTCTTCAGAGAGAGATAATATTTTGTATCCCTCTGCTTGTTTTGTCCCCTTTTTCAGAACGACGTGGAGAAAGTGGTCGTGGTCATCCTTGATAAAGAGCACCACTCGGTAGAAAGGTTCGTCTTTGAGATCATGCAGCCACCGCTCCTGGCCATCAGGTGAGGGTCCTCGTTCCTAAACCCCCAATGCTGGCTTGCTGGGCTGGCTTGTCACACCCACCAAATTCTTGGAAGCCAGACAAAGGGTTGTCCAACCTCTTCTTAAAAACCTTCCAGTGTTGGAGAAAGTCACGACTTCTGGTGGCAGGCTGTTCCGCTGGTTCATTGTTCTCAAGGCTAGGAAATTTCTCTGGGAATATAGAATCGGTTAGGTTTGAAAAACAGCTCTATGTTGGTTTATTTTTCTTTAAGGGAGTTGTAGCCTGTAATTAGGTCAAACGTGTAATTGCCTTCTAGCAGAGGACTGTGTTTAAGTAGAAGAGAAACTGGTTGCCTTCTCTTGCAGGTTTACTCTTGCAGAGTCCGTATTCTTGCTGTATGATCTTGCAGAGTGTTAGTGCTGAGATGTATTTTGCTGTGTAACTGATTATAAGTCTATTGTGATCTGTGTGCTTATGTGCTATGTGCATTATAATGTAAGTATCTTTGGTTTATTGCTGGTTTATAGCTTATGTTTTGTTAAGTGTACGACGTGAAATATTATGTGAGCTATGATACGTACAGTAGCTTAAAGCATTATAGTTACTATTATGGTTACTGATGACTATGTGTGTGTATATATACATATATACATATATACATATATATATACGTAAATTTGTGTATTCTCGGGTTTCTTTCCGTGTAAAGGTTTGCATATATCTGCAACGTTTCGATGT
>JANHFP010002576.1:5339-20653 GCA_032468135.1 Calamaria suluensis | reverse complement strand
GCTTTGAATTCTGGGAGTTGAAGTCCACAAGTCTTAAAGTTGCCAAGTTTGAAGACCCCTGATCATGGGTGAAATCCAGCAGGTTCTGACAGGTTCTGGAGAACTGCTAGCGGAAATTTTGAGCAGTTCAGAAAACTAGCAAATACCACCTCTGGCTGGCCCCAAAGTGGGGTGGGAATAGAGATTTTGCAATATCCGTCCCCCAGGGGTGAGGAGGGAATGGGGATTTTGCAGTATCCTTCTGCTGGAGTGGGTTGGGAATGGAGATTTTGTGGCATCCTTCCTCTGCCATGCCCACCAAGCCACACCTCACGCACCAAGCCATGCCCACAGAACCAGTAGTAACAATTGGATTTCACCACTGCCCCTGATTTATAGATTTAAAGTTAATTTGTGCAACCTAAGGTGACAGAGGTACACAGGGAATTCCATATCTCTGTTTAAATGAATAAAAATGTCAGAAAGGCCAATTTAGGTATGCTGTTAAAAAAAACTGAATGAAAAGCAAAAGATTATTTGCCAAGTTTAAACTGCTATTCTTATACAACAGACGTACGCACTTAAGAAGAACTAATGATTTTCCCAGGTTTCTTGTACATATCAGTAATCCAAAGAATTATATTTAGGTTTCTTTATCTTTGAGAGAATTGTTCTCAGTGTGATTTTCTTCTTTTTAAATTGAAGGGAGCCTACATATGATGCAGAATTCCAGCATTTCCTAAGAGGGAACGAAATTGTACTCAGCAATGCGATTCTCCCCAAAATTAGTGGCTTGATGTTAGAACAGGTGGAAGCTATGATGAGACTAAGCTCTCTTTCTTCATTTAAGGACCTTGTTTCTAAAATCAAATCTGATGATGTAAGACTCCTTTTTAATATGTCTAACCTATTAAATTTTAAAGTGAAGTATGAATGCAGATAAGAACATTTCATTCTCTTTAGGTCATTGTATATATATGCAGCTTATATCCAACTTCATTTCATACACATTGTTACCAATATGTAGGTTGGATAGCTTATGCTGACTGAGCTGTATATTAATCAGGAAAGTATATCGCTATGTATAAAAAACATGTTCTCACATTAGGGAACATGTTCCTTAGGGAAATATGATATATTTGATCTGTCTTCATGTGAAGAAACTCATCAGTCTATTACATGATTGTTATGTATTGCTCAGAAATAATAATTTTTAACTGAATCTGACCTACAGCAATTCTGCATTTGGCTGGAGAGCAGTTCACCAGAGCAGACTGTACCCCATCTTTGGACAGAAGACAAAACTGCAAGTAAGTTCATATTTCTTCCATCTCAGTTTTGCTTTGTTAGATGTTTGTGTAACACTCACTAGAAGAAATTTCATGAAGAAGACAAGCAGATAATGTTTGGAAAAAGATAATATATAATTAATTTGGGGAAAAAAATACTGAAATAGAAACAGAAACGTATCGGCTGTGTTGCCATCATCTTAATCTTGAATTGCCTGGAACAATCCAAATACTACATGAACCTTTTATTTTTCCTTTTTCTATACCACAGCACCCATTGGACAAGCCATTCACCGCTTGCTTTTAATCCAAGCTTTCCGCCCTGATCGTTTGTTGGCAATGGCACATCAGTTTGTGTCCACAAATCTTGGAGAAAATTTTATGTCCATTATGGAGCAGCCTTTGGACCTGGCACACATTGTAGATACTGAGGCAAGTAAACGCTTTAATAACAACCTCCCCGCCCCATCCATCCACCCAGGTTTGGTCCACAGAATCACAGAATGACGCAGCGGGTGCTTTAAAGTCTGCTATTAAAGTAAACGTTGCATTGAATTGATTTTTTTCATTTATTAAATAGCAGGGTTTTTTTGTAGTGACACAACGTAAGAGAAGCATTAAAAAGTGGCTAGGATCCAGAGGATCTAACTCATTCTGTCTACCTAAAACAATTTTTGAGCTTTCTGAAATCGAAACTGAGGCCCTTTCTGGCACCTTTGACATTTCAGGCTTGAGATTTTCTCAGTACCAGAAAAACTGCAAACTTCTTAGCAAACCTTGGAACAGAGAGAAGAACTGCCTTTTCCTGTAAAGTAAACCTACCTGATTTTCCCTTTTCTTTCCAATTCCTGAATTTTAGGTGAAGCCTAACACACCTGTCTTGATGTGCTCTGTACCTGGCTATGATGCTAGTGGACATGTTGAAGACCTTGCTGCAGAGCAAAATACACAGATCACCTCTATTGCTATTGGTAACATTTTCATCTATTTTGTCATATCAGATGCTGCAGAAGACTGGTAGGTATACATTTCTAAACATGGTCATGTTGTCCTTTTAGGTTCTGCTGAAGGATTTAACCAAGCTGATAAAGCAATCAATACAGCAGTGAAGTCAGGCAGGTGGGTTCTATGATATGCATTGGATCAATTTTGGACCTGTATGATAGAGACTTCCAAAGCATTAATCTCTTTTGGGTTTTTTAAAATATATATTTCAGGTGGGTCATGTTGAAGAATGTCCACTTGGCACCTGGATGGCTGATGCAACTGGAAAAGAAGCTGCATTCCCTACAACCTCATGCATGCTTTAGATTGTTCCTTACAATGGAGATAAATCCAAAAGTAAGAAATTAGAGTAAAAATAATAAATAACCATCACATTTCTTTTATAAATGCTGCTATTGTAAAAGAGGAGGCTTATCCCTATCCTGTTATGCATAATTCAGAATCATTTTCAGTTTGTCCAGCAGTACAAGTTTGGCAGAAAAAACATCTGATTAATTAATTTCTCACTGTACATTTGGATAATGTATTTTGTGCTCAGGTGCCAGTCAACTTGTTACGTGCTGGAAGAATTTTTGTCTTTGAACCCCCACCTGGTGTAAAGGCCAATATGCTGAGAACCTTTAGCAGCATCCCTGTGTCTAGAATGTGCAAGGTAAGTTTTTAAACTTAATTACTCAAAATTTCACTAATAAATATAGTTTTACTCAAAAGTGATAGAGAATGAATCCATTAAGAAGCTTTACTTGGAACTTTATTCCGAGTAGCTGTTGCTGATCTTGCAACAATTTCCATTTGCTTCATAGATATAAATGCCCCAGCCATTTTATATTCTAACCATTAAAAAAGTAGACTGTTTTAACTTTGGAGAAATAACAAAAGTAAAGTAAATACCATTTGTTTAGAAGATAAATAAACACATGATTTGATTTTTGTGTCATTGTCCTAAAAGTCCTTTCTTCTTCTAAATGGGTTTGTACATCAAGGAGCTTAAAATAAAATACAGCAAATAAGGGAAAGGGTTGATTCTTTCATCTGAAATAAAAGATGCAGAAATCGAAAATATACTCAATCTCAAATAAAGTGTTACTGGGTTCTGTTAAATAGGGGTTTTCCCCCCCATTGAACTCAAAATTAAAGCCCATTGGTTTTTCTCCTCTCTAGTCACCAAACGAGCGTGCCCGTCTCTATTTCCTTCTTGCATGGTTCCATGCTATTATTCAAGAGCGTCTGCGATATGCTCCCCTTGGCTGGTCAAAAAAATATGAATTTGGAGAATCTGATTTAAGATCTGCCTGCGATACGGTAGATACCTGGCTTGATGATACAGCAAAGGTAAGTGATTTCCCGTCTTATTCCTTTGTGTGAAACGATTAGAAAAAGTATAGTTCTTAAAAAGGACAAATCCAATAATTATAAGTTAGCCAAATGATATGAACAGTTTTGATTATATCTTACCTTTTATTCAAAAAGGAGACGGAAGTATATATCATTCCTATATTGGACTTAACATCACCCATATCCATTGGATTTGATTGAAACTGATAGCCAATGGCTTTTGTTTATATAATTTGTATATAGCCCGCCCGCCCCCCATTTTAGCAATAAGATAGTTAAGGATCAAGCAAAATAACAGCAAACCAGTAAAAAGAATGAATTACCATAACCAAGCTAAGGCAGCCCAAATGTCTGCAGATGCTGAGACCATTCCTTATTTCAGGAGACAAAATCTAGTCATAGGTCACTAATATTTTATTAAACTAGCTCTTGTTAATACCACTGTCCTTGTAGACTTTATAATATGTTAGCTGTTCCTTTTACCACAAAGATTTCTCTTAATCTCAGGGTCGTCAGAATATCTCACCTGACAAGATTCCATGGTCTGCCCTGAAGACGCTGATGGCTCAGTCAATTTATGGCGGCCGCATTGATAATGAATTTGACCAGCGGTTATTGAACACTTTCCTGGAGCGACTCTTCACCACGCTAAGCTTTGACAGTGAATTCAAATTGGCTTCCAAAGTTGATGGGCATAAAGCTATTCAGATGCCAGATGGAATCCGGTATTAACATTTTCTTTCTAAAACTAAGCGTGGGTCAAACTTGAGTTATCGCATGTATTCCTTGTAGTTATGAATATCTTGGTCACAATGTGGCATTGTTGATTTGACAGACGTGAAGAATTTGTACAGTGGGTGGAATTGTTGCCAGATACACAAACTCCCTCCTGGCTTGGATTACCAAATAATGCTGAGAAAGTTCTTCTCACCACACAAGGTAAACCTGTTACCTTCGTTTTTATAAACGATAAGGCTTACATATTTAAGACAATTTTCTTCATGTTGGAGTAACGGAATAAGAAGCATCCTGGTATTTTTTAAAAAACAATCACTTATAATGGTGTATATTTGTAAGCTGCTTCAATGAGGTATGTATGTATATTAAAAATTTGGACATAAAATGAGTTAATCAAATAGGAAATGAATTCTGAAAATCAAGATAATAACATACTCAACCTATTAAAAGTTTAAATCTACAAATCTCATTAGAAAATGCATGGCCAAATACAAACAGTATATGGTAAAACAGCTGAAGAGTTTTGCCGTGTGCATTTTAAAAAACTGAATTATGCATTAAACAATAATGCTTAAGTAAGTATTACTTACTTAATAGTAATAACAGTAATACTTTAAGACATAATAGCTACACATGTTAAAGATCTCTAAAATGTTGAAGCATTTCACTGTGACAAAATGGCAGTAGTACTTTGTCTTCTTCGTTTCAGGAATTGATATGATCAGTAAAATGCTGAAAATGCAGATGTTGGAGGATGAAGATGATTTAGCCTATGCAGAGACAGAGAAGAAAACACGAACGGATTCTACATCAGACGGTCGCCCTTCCTGGATGCGAACGCTGCACACTACGGCTTCCAACTGGCTCCATCTCATCCCACAAACTCTGAATCATCTAAAACGAACTGTGGACAATATTAAGGTAAGAGCTCATTGTTTATTTTATTGCAACACTATTCTTTGGAGAATTATATGAAAGTTTCATTTTGAGAGTAGAACTTCATAAAACATCCAATTTGGAAGTCAAAACTGCTTTTTTCAGCATGCAATGGACTATTTCAAACTTGAGCCTTTCCAGAATAATTTTTTTACAGATCTGTACAGTAAAAGAACCAGAAGCAGAGTGATTAGAAGGCTTTCACTCTAATTTGCACATTCCCATCTATTTAAGCAAATTAGAGGGGTTATTTATTTGCAGATACCCTCTTCTATACTACAAGAAAGCAGACGAATCAGGGATAAAATAGTACCATGTTTTTTTAAAAAATGGAAGTATTAAAATTATCCTCCAAAACAGTCTTACATTTAAGAAATGGATACATCTCATTATATTTGCCAGGCTTCTCTCAGTAATATAAAATCATATTTCAAATAATGTTAAAAGAGAAATATAAACTATACAACAATAAAAAAAATTAAACTAATCTGTCGATGAAAATAAAAATGCTTTAAAACAGCCAAAAGGGGGGAGAGAACAACCCAAAAAAGTACATTATACTTATAGATACTGGTTTACAAAAATGATGATATAATCCTGAATTATAATAAAAAACATTGCTTCATCCTTTGATTAGTAGAAAATGGTGTATGTTCCAGAACGGATAAGGTACACATTTCCAAAAGGCAAAGATTTAGTCCCAAAGAATTAAATGTTCACTAGTCTTATTATCAAAGCTAAAATAATCATATAAATATAGAGATAGATAAAAAAGGTTTCCCTCGCACATACGTGCTAGTCGTTTCTGACTCTAGGGGGTGGTGCTCATCTCCATTTCAAATCTGAAGAGCCAGCGTTATCCGAAGACGTCTCTGTGATTAAACACCAAAGGCATACAGAACGCTGTTACCTTCCCACCAAAGGTGGTCCCTATTTTTTCTACTTGATAAATATCTTATTTTTCTTCCTGAAACCAAGGATCCATTATTCAGATTCTTTGAAAGAGAAGTGAAAATGGGAGCAAAACTCCTTCAGGATGTTCGCCAAGATCTTGCAGATGTAGTTCAAGTGTGTGAAGGAAAGAAGAAACAGACCAATTATCTTCGGACACTTATTAATGAATTGGTAAAAGGTAGGCTTTTCCAAATCTTTTACATTAAAAAATTAGTCCTGCTAGTTATGAAAGGTCTGTAGACGTTTGCTTTACACTGAGGGGTAGATTAACCCAAATTTTTGGGTTTTTTAAAAGTTATAAAACTAATCAAGATGATTTTTATATATTATGTGATAATTTAAAAAAGAAAAAGTCAGGAAAAAGGCTTTAAAATTATACTTACAACTGCAACAAAGGGGACCAATTTGTTCAGATGTCTTCCTTGCTTCTTTATCAACATTTTATTTTATTACATCTTTACAAATAACATGATGGCAATCCAGTGTAAGTTCATCCTTTCCATCTTACATAGTGATGGTTTTTGGCCATTATCACAAATTTTGATAGCTTCCAAATACAGGGATACAGTTGAGAATGCATTCTCAATCTATGTTAATAATCCAATGACTTTCAGCCAAACATTGGTAATAATAGAACAAGTCCAAGCAGATAAATGCTTACAGCGTAACATTTGTAACCAACCTTCTTCAAAGAAATTAATTCCACATTTTGAAAACAACTTTTGCTTTATAAGAGATCATTGTTCAGAGGTTATGTATAATACCACATTCCACAAGCTCGTTATAAAACTTAGTTACTGGTTTATGTGCCACTACTGTTAATTATTTTAAGATGCCTAATGATTGTGACACTTTAAAATCAGCAATGGTATGGAGTCCATTGTTCTGAATTTTAGCAAATGTTTCTTACAGCAAGATTATCCCGTAAAGTGATCTTCTCTTTGGGCAAAATTATTTCTGTAATCCAGTATTTCCTGCACCATTAACAATTCTCCCTATAAACCACAATATCAGCACTTACTGGAGTTTCAGTTGGATCGAACTGTAGATTTAAAGTTAAGTTGAAAGAGGAGCTGAATACAAGTTGTAGGGTGGCTCCCTCTGAATTTGAAATTCTGGCCTCTGTTTACAAAAAATAAACCACTATATATTTTCTTTTAGGTATATTGCCTCATAGTTGGTCTCACTATACAGTACCTGCTGGCATGACAGTCATACAATGGGTATCTGACTTCAGTGAACGAATTAAACAGCTGCAGAATATCTCACAGGCCGCAGCTACAGGTGGTGCAAAGGAACTAAAGGTAAATTGGAATTGATTTTCTGTTAAGTGCAGTAGTGTTCATCCCAAAATGCTACAAAGGGGTAGAGCATATCCGTTTGGATGTTGTTTTACTATTGGAACAAGTATGTTTAGTCCTTGATAGAAAGCTCGAATGAAAGACAGGAAATAAAAATTGTAAGAATCCTTTAAAATGTGCTACTTGTAAAAGACTAAGACAACAGATCGCCCAATTCTGCCTTCAATTTCTGAAATGCATATATCCTAGAGCAGAGGTCTCCAAACTTGCAGCTTTAAGACTTGTGGACTTCTCCCAGAATTTATCCAGCCAGCATAGCATTCTGGGAGTTGAAGTCCACAAGTCTTAAAGCTGCCAAGTCCTAGAGGCACAGTGCAATCAATCAGACTTAAGCAAAATGCCCTTAAGTTTGGAAGGACAGCCCATCAATTGTATATGCACTCCAAAACCACTTTATTTTTTTCAATCCTAAAAGAGTTCTGATCACAGTCAAAACACTGTGTTTTTGTAAATTGTGCTGCTTAAACTTAAAAATGTTTATATTTATCAAATTTAGATAACATTCATCTCACTACGTAAGTCTTGACTGGTGTATAGGTAAAAGTATAAAAACTATGTGAACACATAATACATACCAAATTCAGTAACTTGGGAGCCAAGGAATAAAGATAAGTTAAAAATGTAAAGGTGGCAGGAGTGCCTAAGTACCCCCAGGATTGCTTGCCTCTCTTGGAGTTGGCCTCTCACTTGTGGGGGAAGATGTTGGGGGGGGGGGGAGGAGAGCAACGGCAGAGAAGGCTAACTAGCCAGTTAGTTAGTTTAATGGATTATTTAAAAATTTACTAGCAAATCTTGATTGCGCTCTAGTATTCCTATGAAGGGGATAATAAAATTTGGCAAGTGCTCTAAAGAAATGAAACCAAAGAAGGAAATTGTAATTAAAATTGCCTATCAGCAATGATTTCATGCAAAGTCCATCACATTAACCTACTTACATGTTTGTTCCACAGAACATCCATGTCTGCCTGGGAGGCCTGTTTGTGCCCGAGGCCTACATTACTGCTACAAGGCAATACGTAGCTCAAGCTAACAGCTGGTCCCTGGAAGAACTCTGCCTGGAAGTCAATGTAACCACCACTCAGAATGCAGTATTGGATGCCTGCAGTTTTGGAGTAACTGGTTAGTTCCCCCCCCCCAGCTTTTTGTTTATTTGTTTCTCCAGTTAGGAGAAAGCAAACTTGTTAACTTTCTCTTGTTAAGCTGTATGTGCCTTATGTTAGTGATTGGTTTTAAGGAATATTGAAAGAGGAAAACCACCTCAATCCCAATTGGGCTTTTGAGCTCAGGGCAAATAAGGCCAAGGGCTTATTTCAGGGTTCAAAAAAATATAAGACAGGGCCTTATTTTCGGACAAAACACGGTATGTAACCTATATATTAACCCCACACTCTCATAGATGAAGTGGTAAATTTGAACATTGCAGATTTTTAGTCTACTTCTGTGCCATTTCAAATAGTATTCTCCTACTTCCTTTATAGGACTGAAACTTCAAGGAGCCACTTGTAATAACAACAAGTTGTCACTTTCCAATGCTATTTCAACCGTACTGCCCATAACTCAACTTCGCTGGATTAAACAGACAAATGCTGATAAAAAGTCTAATGTGGTAAGAAAAGGGGCCTTTTCACTCATGCTTTTCAGCTAGGCATGCTGTTTTCATTCTCCTTGTGTATTTCCATCCGCCTAACCAACTTCTCAACTTATTTTCCAGGTGACCCTGCCTGTTTATCTAAACTTTACTCGGGCTGATCTGATCTTCACTGTTGATTTTGAAATTGCTACCAAGGAAGATCCTCGTAGCTTCTATGAGCGTGGTGTGGCTATCCTGTGCACTGAGTAAAATGGTCCTATATTAATGTTGAATTAATAATTAAATGGAACTTTACAGCATTATTTCTAGTTTGTACTTTCTTGGACAAGTCAATTGTAAATCAGCAGCTAAGATAATAGTAATTAATGACATTCTGTAATGCAGCAAGGCATTCAAACCTGGATTGATTTTGCATACTAAACAGGAAGGAAGAAATCACATAAAACCTTTTCCTCATTTCTGTTCTTGCCGAAATCTAGGTTGAGCTTCAGGAAGAAAAAAATCCTGCATTTCTTTTAGATGTTATGTATTAAAGTTCATTAATTTAAGATATTCATTCCTTGCCGTTTGTTTGCGTATACTCTCCAGTAGGAGTTTTAGATTCATGTAATAAATGTATAACAAAAGCTAGGAGTAATAAGGCAAATATAAGATTTGGAACTTAACTTTCTCCATTGATCTATCTAATCTTGATGTTTCTCTTCCAATAAAAGCCAGCATTATGTTACAGGTTATGTTATTCAAGTTATACTTGATTCTGGGGTCACCTAAAAAATGAGTTGCTTATAATAAAAGCTTCTTTTAACTAAAAATGGCTTAATAGATTTATGTACTGTCCATTAGATTGCAAGGAACACTTTTTCTCTCATTCAATTTGTTTTTGCCTACTACTTGCTTTTCTCTTAGTCACATATCCATTTGTCCTTTACATGGTTCCCACTCATTATAGGTGCCATTCAGAAAATGTATATCAACTTTAAGGTAACTGCTGCTTCCTCTGATTTTTCAATCTTAAGCAGTGGTCTAGTATTTGGGGAACAGTGCAGTGGCTCTGTGGTTAAGACACTGGGCTTGCCAGCCAGCAGCCCAGGTTCAAGACCTAAGCACCATGTGATGCAGTGAGCTCCCATTTCACCCCAGCTCCTGCCAACCTAGCAGTTCAAAAGTATACAATTATAAGTAGATAAATAGGTACCACTTCCGTGCGAAGGTAACAGCACTTTGTGATGTTATGTTGGCCACATGACCACAGAAATGTCTTTGGGCAATGCTGGGTCAATGGTCTTGAAACGGAGATGAACACCGCCCCCTGTAGTCAGCAATGGAGTAAAATCTACAGGGACTCCTAGTATTTGGAGCACTATTGCCTTTTGTATAGAAATAGTACCTGACCAGGTATGTGTTTTTAAAACCCTCAAGAGATACAGAACTCAAATCTCCCATTGGCAGATATTTTTTCTTACATTTAATGAAGATTAGCAAGATTAGTAATTTAATGCTCTTTGAGCTTGGTATAGACTCCTAACATTTCTGTTCAATCATCTTTCATCTCTTACCTAAGAATTCTGTGACTGAGAGATGAATTTGGAGTATCTCTCCTTTGTCAGATATCTTCTTTACTCACAGTAATCTGTGTATGTCTGATTTACATCAAGAAGGAAGAGCACACAAAGGGTCAGGTCCCCCTTGATTCATTCATAATAATGTAAAGGTTCCTCTTCCTCAGCCTCCAAATATGAGTGAGATAAAAGACAAATATTTCTTATTTTGACCTGATTGGAAGGCATACTTTCAGAAGAGTGAATTACTTGAAGATTAAAAAACAAGGCCAGATGTGTTACACAAATCTAATAAATAAAAAATACTTGGAACATTTAGACTTCTTCCTTTTTTATTTGTGTCACCAGTTTGTCCTTTGCAGTGGAAATATTCAGCAACATAAAATACCTGTGCATCCCTTGCCAAATTCACATTGATATACTAAATGAAGCTATTTGACACCTCAAATCACCCGCAACCTCTTTCTTAATTTTTCTCCAGATTCTGGAGCAGGTCGCCTTGGCTTTTTGTTGCTATTTGGCACTTCACATAATTTGTAGTCAGAATCAACTAACATGGGCTGCAATGTATCTTCAGAAGTTGACATTTCAGAATGTGGTGCTGCAGACCAGGTTGGTTCTGATTCTGTAGTCTGAAGCAGTTCAGATGAGTTTTGTGGCAGGTGGTATTTTCTTGCCTGTCCCTCTAGGATGACATCACTGAGACAAATCACTGGTGAGTCATCAAAATCCAAATCACAGTCTGCGTTGCTTGAGAGTTCTTCATCGTCTCCATCGTAAGGATCCACAAACTAAAGCAACAATTGTTATTGCATATTTTAAATAGCAGGAGTGTTTCTAAGTTCCTACATGCAAGATATAAGCATATAACTCGGACTCCAGTGGTATGAAAATAAACCCTTTTCTCCTTTATCACCAAGTGAAAAAGGCCACTTTTATGCCAAGTGCAAATGAGTGATCGCAAGTCATACTTGAGGCATTCTAGTAAGGTGTGATTAAACATGGTTCCAAAATTATTTCCTGAAAATAGAGAATAAAAGGTGTCCTACACCTGCACAATATTACCTTAGATAAGTGTCTGGCCTTGTGTGAAGCGCCATGCAGGACCAGGTGAAATGGCAATGCATGTTCTACCACAGGGGTCCCCAAACCTGACAGCTTTTAAGACTTGTGAACTTCAACTCCCAGAATTCTCCAGCCAACATAGCATACATAATTCTTCCTTATGCCCAAACAGAAGATGGATTAGAGCAGAGGTTTTCAAACTTGGCAGCTTTAAGACTTGTGGACATCAATTCGCAGAATTATCCAGCCAGCTATGGGAGTTGAGGTCCACAAGTTTTAAAGCTGCCGAGTTTGAAGACCTCTGTTCTACCACCACAAAAGTGTCTTAGCAGGTTTCATTTTCTCCCAAGCTTTCCTAAAATGGTTTTTTTCCTGCAGTATTGTGGGCAGTTTGCAATGCTAACAATGTAATTTTAAAAAAATCAGGCATGGAGTCATGCCTCGGAAAATCTTTTTCTCAAATACAGCAATAGTTAAATTTAGTTTGTGGTAAATCCCCCTGTTCAAAGACATCAAAAGTCATAGTGATGTTTTACTCCCAATTATCAGAATGACAGGTTTTCTACAAATACATCATTAAAAGCAAAGAAATATATTGTGAAGCATTTCACATGTATTATTCATATAATTAAACGATGTAAAAAAGAGCCTGGCTCAATAGCAATAACTGAATAGGTCTTGGAGTCCTAGTGGACAAACATTTAAATTTGAACCATATAAAAATAAAAAAGATGTTGAGTGTCTAGAAAGAATGCAAAGAGCAACAAAGATGATTAGCGGACTGGAAACTAAAACACATGAAGAACAGTTGCAGGAACTGGGTATGTCTACTTTAATAAAGAGAAGGATTAGGGGAGACATGATAGTAGTGTTAAAATATCTCAGGGGCTGCCACAAAGGAGAGAGTCAAACTATTCTCCAAAGCACTAGAGGGCAGGACAAGAAGCAATGGGTGGAAACTAATCAAGGAGAGAAGCAACTTAGAACTAAGGAGAAATATTAGAACAATAAATCAGTGAATTCTACAAATAGCTAAGTTGCTAATTAGCATCCTGCATTTTAAAATGCTAATAATTTCAATTTATTCTACACATAATAAAGTAACCATATCACCTCTAAATTCCTTGCAAACATCTGCTTGAATTCATTAGCCAAATTTGCATGGGGGATTTCACAAGATTATTGCCATTTAATTAACCCCACTCCTCCAGATAATCAGGCTTTGTGGAAAGCATAGCTTGCACAGCTTTTACATCTGCACAGTAAGACCCTGGAAATAATAATATAAAATAAATGAGGACTGCTTCAGTTCTAGATGAAAAGCCATGGTTGAATTTCCAACCTGACATTTTAAGACTGATTTTTTAAAAAGAGTTTATTGGTGGAAACACTTTTCATCCATTGATCGTCATACTGCAGAGATGTTATATAATAAAATATGATTACTAGGTGGAATCAGAATGGGAGATATATAGCCTTTCAGTCCCACAGAGACTTACAGCCCATTCATTCTATCAATTGGGCATCTTACCTCTTCGTTAGCCTCAGATTCAGATCCACTGCTGGAGTCAACAGAACACTTTTGCTGTGAAACAGAAGCAAAGGGGAATGGGAAAATTTATTTACTTTAAAAGCATAAATCTCATTTCCTAATCATGGTTCTTTCTACAAAAGGTGATAACAATATTGCTAAAGTTCCAAATTCAAACCCTCTAACAGTATTTTTATCTAAATTTAAAAATAGGTAAGAAACTGTTTCAACTCCTCCCCTCAAAATGGTGCTATAGAGCTAAGGTCTCCAACCTTAACAAGTTAAGACTTGTGGACTTCAACTCCCAGAGTTGAAGGTTTGCTGGCTGAGGAACTCTGGGAGTTGAAGTCCACAAGTCTTAAAGTTGCCAAGGTTGGAGACCCCTGCTATAGAGCACATAAACTAACTTACTTTTCAAAAATAAATACTTCTTATCCCCACAACTTGTGGGTTTTCTATGTAGCCATGCCCTTTACTATTGCTAGCATAGAGATTCCACAAATTGTCAGTTTGTTGCATGAAGAGCATAGGAATCATAAATTATTGTTAACAATGCAGTTCCACATGGTAAGGAGTAAACTGCAGTGAGTTCAGTGAGACTCAATCTCATATTTACAGAGTGCCTGCCTCTCCTCAACTTGGTGCTTACCAATTTACTCAGAGTTGTAAACTCCAAATTGAAGAAACTAGTATGTAGAAGACCACCTCTAAAAAATCTATGTCTCAGAAGTATGTATCCAAAGTCTATGTTTTTATGTATCAGAGGTAAAACCTAGCAGGTTGAGGGATTTTAGTTATCTAAAATTGGCTATAAAATTGCAGCACCTGACCAGATAATTATTCATCAGTTACAAAATGTTTCAGAATGCAATTATGTAATGACAGTAATAGAAGCAGCAGGTAATTTATGTTCTCAAAAAGCTATTTTTGCAAATACTTTTTGTTAATAAATATAATGGATTTCAGATTTTCTAGTGTCTATAATACTAAATGGTCCTGGACAGTACTTGGTTTTCTCTAGAGTGGAACTTCAGTGCAATAATTTCTGTAAGGAGATGATCCATTCTCTTCAGTAAATGGCCAGCATAATTCTCTATTTTACAAGGCATTAAATGTGTAATAAAAATTCTTTCCTGGTCTCAATTATAAAATGAAGTATTGAAATGAACCTGGTTTTGCAAGAGTTTTGAAAGGACTAAAATAAGAGCATTTTTCAAGTCATTCCAAATCTTGTATACTTAAAAGATAGTTGAGATGCATGTAATTATACATAGGATTTCAAAAATGAAAGATATCACATATGCATAAAGCAAAAAAAAAGGCTTCAGACTTTAAACCTCCTTTTTAATTCTAGATGTTATCTTAGTTCTCATGTGATCACTTTTTCTATATGTGGAGTTGAAGCATTAAAAGAGGTTTTACCTGCTGTTTTTCCACTTACAATATGGCAGAGGACAAAAGACACAGAACTCAAGAAGGGGAATGGCAACTATGGAAAGCAGTGATGCAACTTTCTTTGGGAACCTGAAAAGCTATCCTAGGCTCGTTTACCATGAGGCTAAGGTAAAATCAGTGGCATTATTGTGCATGAAGTTATAAAATAGATATTCATTGTCAGAGTAGGTTGTCAGAATGACCAAAATCCCAAACCTCCCTCGATTTGAACAGTTCTGGATCAACAAAGGATCTCACTGTAATAGCTCTTTTAGAATTGAGATGTTACTCCATAGAGGCCACTTTCAAAGCAGTCTCATACACTATTCTCATGCGCATCATAGAACAGGGGCAGGGAAATGCTTACTGCTAGCTGAAAATATACTTTCTAAAAAGTGGAGCTGATTATTCAATTTCCTTAATAGGTCTCAGGTTCTTTGGGAGCATGTTAACAAGTCTTCTTGGAAACATTCTCATTCTCTCTCTCTCTCTCTCTCTCTCTCTCTCTCTCTCTCTCTCTCTCTCTCGCTCGCCCTC
>JANHFP010002575.1:74542-85248 GCA_032468135.1 Calamaria suluensis | reverse complement strand
AGCGGTTCGAATCCCTAGTGCCGTGTAATGGGGTGAGCTCCCATTACTTGTCCCAGCTTCTGCCAACCTAGCAGCTTCGAAAAAGATGCAAGTAGAAAAAATAGGGACCACCTTTGGTGGGAAGGTAACAGCGTTCAGTGCGCCTTTGGACTTTAGTCATGCCGGCCACATGACCACGGAGATGTCTTTGGACAGCACTGGCTCTTCAGCTTTGAAATGGAGATGGGCACCGCCCCCTAGAGTTGGAAACAACTAGCACATATGTGCAAGGGAAACCTTTACCTTTAATCTTTTATTGTACAAAATGCTCTATCAAAAGAATATGACTGTTTCTGGTGAGGAAAAAATGAAAGTTTGATTTTGGGTTTATTGACTAGATTGATTTGTTTTTATAGAAATGGTGTTGGTCTTACCCGAGACGCGAGTTCCATCTGTAAGGTAATTGGACTGAATCTGCAAGTTTGAGATGGCACATCTCTTCCACTCACGTTCCCAGCTTTTTGATGAAGGTGTTAACACAGACTGACATGCTGTGCTCTGCTGTAGTCGTATCCCCTCATGGACCCAGGACCATACGCTAATCTGGGTGGGGCTGGATGCTTTCTCCACCTCAACAAGAAGGAGCATCTCGGGTAAGACCAACACCCCTTCTCCACACTGGTGGAGACAGCATCCAGGAATGGGACATACCAAAGCTGGCTGTCCTATTGGGAGGTCCAGTCCGACGTCCCTTGCTCTGTGTGGACACTCTGAAGCACCTGCCTGCCAAAGGCCACCTCAGCTGAGGCGTAAGTGTCCAACTTACAGTGGCAGATGTATAAAGTTCAATTAAGAAAATTCCTACCATCTCAGAATAGTTTCTGAGCATGCGTGTGTTTCCATGCAGGCACACATGCAAGCATTGCTTATTTCCTTAACAGACTGGAGCCAGTCTTTATTTATTTATCACCATCAATTTATTTACTATAATTATCTGTAGGTCACCTATTTAAATGACTTTAGACAGTTTACAATGATACATTTAAACCAGTGCTTTCCAATCTTAGCGTCTTTGAGATGTGTAGACTTCAGAATGCTGACTGGGGATCTCTGGGAGTTAAAGTCCACACATCTTCAAACTGCCAAGGATAGAAAAACTGCCCTGCATGTTTATTGTTGTAAAATAAAATAAACATAAATCTTAACAATTCTGCTTCTGTCTTCCATAAAACCCATTCTCTAAAATCCCTGTAGAGGAAGGAACAGCCTTTTTTTTTTCAAAGCAAATGTTGGGAGAGGCATTTGGGCACAAACAATGGAAAACTTTTCATCTATTCTAGCAGCAAAAATTCTCTCCTGGATTATAAAGGACCGTTCTGCTAGCAGGAAGCAAATGCTAGATATAACTGAATTGTTTGAATCCAGAAATAGTCTGAATAACAGTTGAAATAAATCTGCATGGGAATGGAATAGAATAGAATAGAATAGAATAGAATAGAATAGAATAGAACAGAACAATAGGAGTTGGAAGGGACTTTAGAGGTCTTCTAGTCCAACCCCCTGCTCAGGCAGGAAACCCTATAGTCACGGGAACCTCACTTTGCAACAAATTCTTCCAGATGTAGGATGCTACCAGAAAAACCTGATTGATCCCTGCTTAGCCTTCCATGGAGAAGACGTATAGAAAAGGGCTTGTGAAAACAAGTTCAATATTTGGGCAGATTTAATAAGTGGAAACACCAGGTAAAATGAGTTACCGAAATTTTCATATAATCCCATGCTCAGTAGCAAGGAGGAGCTCCCCCCAAATAATGTAACATAATACTGTATGATAAAAATCAGAGGAAATAAGCAATTCTTGATTTCCACCACCACCCCTTGGACATTTATCCCAGATTACTAAATTTCTTCCAAAAAAAGGTAACTTCTTGGGGAGCAAAGGGAATGCTAGAAATTACCAGTTTCTCTCTGTTTGTTGTTTCATTATCCATCTCCTTTTTATGTTTGAGTATATCACTGTGGATGTCCTCTGTCTCATGCTCAAGTCCACATTTAGTTTTAAGGTGCTTCGGCTTAATTTGGGGTGCATCTACCACATCCTTCATACATGTCTGTTCCAAACTGATGGAGTCCATTAGAGCAACAACTTCCTGCAGTCTGTCTTCAGCTTGACAAAGAATATCATACTGTATCTTAAGTGAAAAAGTGCAAAAAGATCATAATGAAAGAGAATCTTTGCAGTTGATGGTATTATCGCCCTCCATAAATAGGCTACCAGAGAGAATAAAATAGGACATAACTCATGACATTTTTCATAAAGGATTAGATGGTTCATAAAGAGAAGTAAACAAAAGGCAACATCTTTGTCAGGAATCATCCTTGTTCTCTGATTTGTACAGAAACTGATATCCATATTCACTTAAATACATGAAGTCCCTGACTTACAACAGTTCATTTAGTGACTATTTGGGGGAAAAAGTGACCATTTTTGACATTTATGATCATTGCAACATCCCCACGGTCACATGATCAATATTTGGGACACTTGGCAACTGGCATGTACTTATGACGGTTTCTGTGTCCTGGGGTCATATAGATCCCCTTTTGCAACCTTCTGACAAGCAAAGCCAATCAGGAAGCCCGATTCACTTAACAACCGTGTTACTATTTAACAACTGCAGTGATTCACTTAATAGCTCTGCCAAGGAAGGTCATAAAATATGGCAAAACTCAAATATCCATCTCGCTTAGCAACATAAATTTGGGGCTCAATTATGGTCATACGTCGAGGACTATCTGTAAAAGAAAAAGTGCCATGCTCCCAAGGGAATGCACATTCCGATCTACAGGTACCTTGTTCAATGAAATGAATGAGAGTTTGCACGAGGCGATGCTGACACCAAATTGCTTTACAAAGAATATCAGTTACTTTTACTTGATTCCCAGCTGACTTATCTGATAGAATAGAATTCTTGATTGGCCAAGTGTGATTGGACACACAAGGAATTTATCTTCGGTGCATACGCTCTCAGTGTACATAAACGAAAAGATACGTTCGTGTATCTTTTCATGATTACTAGATAAGTTGTGTAAGATGACTCAGTTGTGTAAGAAAGGAGCACATAGCAAGAGTTCTTTTTACCCTTGTTCAGTTTAATTGTCCATGTGGTAATATTGAAAGCAATCTCTTTTGACACTGATAAAAACTGCACCAATGATCAGACATAAAAAGATGCTGTTTGTAAAATTCTGATTTTCAACATTTTCTTGTTTTATCAATCATTATTTTTATTCTGGGATGGAAACACTGTTTCATTGAATTTAGCTCTTCCTTAAGATCTTTGACAAGGGAGAGTGAGACCACCTCACTTCATTGTACTTGCTATCTTTTAGGTTTTATGGATTTTACTATAATTTCCTTGATTATCTGTGAGCTATTCCAAGTTTCGATATTCAGAGACATACAAGTTTAATATATTATTGTTATTATCGCATTGTTACTCTTTCAAGTTCATTGATTTTCAAATTCACTGGAAACAAAATTCCTCCTGACCTGGTTTTGCTCTGCACCCACAGGTTCCCACAACTCCTGTAGAGAAGTTATCAAAAGTGTTGTCAACTCTTCACACTGCTGGTGCCCCTCAATGCAGCCTTCCAAGAGCTTTGTTGTATTCTGCGATTTAAGGAGAAACTCAAGATTAAAACCAACGTGCATAGATAGTTGCCCAACATAATAAAGTATTTACTGGAGACTTATTAAACAACTTTATATAACATCCCAGAATCACTGTGTTGGAGTTAGGCAGCTGTATGAATTCAATAATTAATTAAACTTTTACAAATAAATAAATAAAATAAAATACCCAACTGGTAATTGAAACGGCATGATCTAGGTCCTACTTATATCCTATCCTACCTGTTTGTTTGAATCAAATCTAATCCCATGTCAAAAGAACATTTATATTGCAAGATATACACTAATAGATATACATTAATAGTGTTTCATTCTGGATCTTCCAAACCAATAATCTGCCCAGATGCCAACCTGTAATCGGCTAAGAAGACATTGGTAGAGATGCTGCAAAGCCATCAATGATTCTGCACTGAAGCTATTAGTGCATGTCTCCAAAGAACTGCGCTGCCTTGTTAGTTCGTTTAAGAGAATCGTTAGGCCTTCCATTTCATTCAGAAGTGTAGAATAGTTGTTTAGCTGACTTTGCCCTTGCTGTGAATTGGGACGAATATCAACATTTAATCCTTGCTTCTGCTTCTCTACTTCATAAAACAGTGCTTTGATGGCATCTTCTGTCTGCTTCACGTGTTCCATTTGATGCTGGAGTTGTTCCTGGTCCCTATGATAGGAAAAAAAAATCAATATCAGTTTAATAACTGACCGCTGGATATATAGGAGAACAGAGTGACAAACGTATTGTAATGTTGAAAAGCAAAAAGTTCATGTTTGTTCATAAGAACAAGGTAGGATGCTAAATAAGTTAATAGATATAGTATGCATACTATATCTTAAAATATATTTAATCATCAACTTCTGGGGTCCCTGACTTCTTTACTAGATCTTTTTGTAATTAAATTTGTTCTTTTTAAAATTAATTTAATTTTTACTGATTAAACAATGATCATTATTTGCCTTGAGTAATCCATATGCAGTAAAATGGGCTATATTTTAATATAAACAAAGAAAAACATACTTCTATTTTTTTCTGCAGTGATTAGTTAAAAGCTTGCAGTCAAAAGTCTTCAGTTTTCCACTAGTTTCAGCAATGTTATTTGAGTGGAGAGTTTCTGGAGGAGTTTTACACTGGATGACATTATTATAGTGTCTGCACTGCTGCATTTTCAACTCAATAAACATCTTCATGGTGTAATCTAGGCTACTTACTTCAGACAACCAATCACCAGATGAATAGTGGAGTCCCACTTCTTTTGGACATCAGAAACTATCTGCTCAATAGCTAAGTTCTTGCTCTTATCATCACACTTCAAATGTTCTCCAACAGCTATGATAGTTTGCAATTTAGCATTGCCCTCCTCTTTCAACAAAGCAATCTCCTGTATTGTAAGAAATAGTAGGAAGATAATTGTTTTACACATTGTTTTGACCTAGCACCCAGGGCAAATAACATAGTAAAATTATGAAAAGAAACAACCCTTTTTTTTAAAAAAATGTCATTCCAATTAAACCTCATACAATGAGCAGTTGATAAACTGCTTCCAGTTTTTTTTTGTTAATTCCCTAAATATTGGAAGACATTGCAATATTGGAGAGAGTGGGAATGGAAGAAATAGGAGGAGGAAGATAAGTAGGAAATGTTCGTTGCCTTGAATTATTCATAAAAATAATGGCAGGATACAAATAAATAAGGCAAATAAATAAAACAATTAAGTGCTTATTAAACTTATAAAGTGCTTTTGTCAGGTGCTAGTAATTAGGAACAAGGGTTGAATTCAAAGCACTGTTTATTGCATACTACCCATACACAAGAATCTTATCTATTAATAGTCAAGCCAAATTGGTGCCAAATAAGAGTCAACAGAATTCACAGGGGGCTCAACCTGAGAGAACACAATGACTCCTTACTGATGACATGTTTAACCCCACCATTGTGCTTGGCCTGTTCACCTGCTACAGTGTTGATATTGAACTACCAAAATACTATTTTGCTATTTCACTAATTTAATTTGTGCTAGTTAAATGCTAAGGGTTCTGAAACATGGACTGATTGTAATGAAAAACTGACAGAATAACTAATATTCAATGTGGGAACGATGACTAGTTGACATTGTTGCCAAGACAAGCTCTCAGAGGAACATAGATATTAAACAAAAATGCTGTTGCATAAAATGCAGAGACAAGTTACCATTGGCTTCAGATTCAATATAACTATGCTGATGATACCCACTTACACATATTGACTGTGGCTTGGACAGGTGATAATGTCAAGGTTCTCTGTCAATGTCTGGAAAATGTTTGGCCTTTTATTGGGAAGAACTCAAGCCTGGCAGGACTGAGTGTCTGTGGCTGTTTTGATTCTCTGAGCTTGGAGTGGTTCCATTTTTGCTCCTGAATGTAATTATACTTCCCCTTTTAGGACTGGCATGCAGCAGCTGGTGGCAACTATGCCCAAGGTAGCCTTTACACAAATTTATCTGATGCACCAGGTATGCTCACATAACACTCTACTTTGTGGCTGTTCTAATTGTCAATACTTTTAAAACCTGTCTCCTTACCAGGCCTCAGTTAGAATAAGTGATCAATCTCTTCTGGAATATTTTAATTGATTAACTGACTGCTGCTGTCTCTAGACTTTCTTTCTGCCTTATGTATTCAATGTTTTATTGGTATTTTAGATGGTATTTTAAATAAATAGTAGCTGCAAATAGAGCACAGAAAGATTAAGACTAAAATTCAAGAAAAGTGTAAAGTATTTTTTAAAAAGTTTTTGAAATGAGAAAGGATTAAACAAAGAATTACTGGATGTCGTTTTATTAATAAAATGTAGAACTTCAAATTTTTTTTGGTACCTGGATTTTGAGCAACCTTTCTTCCAGTGATATCCCAGATTCTTCAGCACTCATCTCCAAGACAGGATTTTTTAGAATTTCCACCCAGCAAAACATGTTCCTGACAAGTTCTTCAAAATGCTTTCTTTCTATGCAATACATCTCAGAAACTCCAAGGGTTTTCTGTACATGATTAACCAACCTCTTGTATTTATTGACAAACTGGGCAGATTCTAGAACTGCTTCATCATTGAAAAATCCTGAGTTTTTCAAATAATTTGTCCGGCAATCAAAAGAATCAAACCACTCCCTGTAAAAGAATAAGAATTATGTGAAGTTTAATTGTCATCATTACTTCCCATGCATTACCTATGTCATCATTCATTAAATGTTGTAAGAACTGGGCAACTTAAATCAATTATCAACCTTCATATAAGGCAATTTCATATCAACTTTTTTTCCAACTGACCAAGACAGATGATCCAACATTTAAAATCACATTCTTTCCATTCTTCTGTTTCATAATTGCATTCAATAGCCATTTTTAAATAGGTAGAGATTGACAACTAGAACTCAAATCATTATATTTATTCTTTTGCCTGTCTGAGGAAATATACATAAATTTGTGTTCAATTGTGAATTCCAAATCTTTGAAAATACATTTTTAGACAGGAACATTTTCAGTAGAAAACATGAGTATTCCACTGAAACTAGCTTTCAAGAGAGGAGCAGAGTTAAGTGAGTTGCTATAGCTAAGACAAAATACCTTTGTTTGAGTAGAATTTGATAAAAATGTTCAAGTTCTGTCTTCTCTTTTCGAACTTGTTGCCATTTTTCGTCTTGCGTTCTTAGCCACTTCTGTAGACTCTTAAAGTCCTTTTCAAGCCTTCAAAGAAATAGAATAAACACTTACATGAAAATCCTGTTAAGCTGTAAAAAGAAAAACCCATGAACAGTAGCATTTAATCCTATCCAGTAAATTAATTTTGAGTCTAGTTCAGCAAGCTTACCTATTAAAACTTATTTACTTTTTTAGCACTGTAGGAGGAATACATTAATCTCAAAGCTTTTTTTTGGGGGGGGGGGGGAGAGTAGATTTAAAGTCCATCTAATCAATATGGATTCACAATATACATGAGGCAAGCTTAGTTCATTTTGGCTTCTTACCTAGCAAACTGTTGAAGAAAGTAGTGAAGCTCAATTTTTCGTGCCTGACATTTGGAAATTACTCCTTGCAATTCCGCTTCTTGGTCCCTCACCCAGTCACTCAACTGATGGACATTTGATTTGGGCAAATAGTTTTTCACCTGCTTCAGAACAGTCTTCACCTCATCAATATTATTGCCTTTGTCTTCAAAATTTAGGAAACTCTGAGGAAAAATACCATAATGAGAGGTTTATCCAAGATCAGCAATCTTTTTGCTGGTGCCATTGTTTGATTTGGTGTTTTTTTTTTTAAAGAATTTATTGGTATTCTTGGTATAGGGGAAAAGGTAAAGGGATAAGGGAAGGTTTTAAATCCATTTTATTATACAACATCTTGTTTTTCGAGATTTAAAGGCATAATACAAAATATGTTTATAAACTTAAAGCTTATTTTACATTATATTTTTATAGTTCAATTGACTAACAGTAGGAAATTTTCTGCTCCAGCATTTTCAAAATATATACTACTTTCTTAAGTCTCCAGTTATCTAGTTACTATTTTCAAATTCTATTGAGCACACCACTAAAACATCTTAGTTATCTTGTGGTCTTAATCTTTTGGACCTTTAGAGGTGGGCTTTTTTTGATATTTTATAGTTTGCTCTGTCTGTCTGTCTGTCTGTCTGTCTGCCTGCCTGCCTGCCTGCCTGCTTGTCTGTCTATGTATCTCTCTATCTGTCATCTATCCAAAACTTACTCCATGATTGTTGCAATAAGTGACAATTTTTGAATAGATTATAACCAATTGATCAGCAGCTACAGAACTGATTTTTCATTCAACATTGATGCATGATTTTTCAATAGAATTCAATTCTCGCTCACGTTTCTCTTGGCATAGCCAAAAGAAAAAAAAAAACCTTAACATGTAATGGTGAGTAATCAATTAATCAAAGGCTTCTATCTCAAAGCATCCATTCACAGACGATGCTTTCATGTGGCTGTGCATGATTCATTACTCTGACCTTGCTTCCTTCCAATAGGTAACACTGCCCTGGATACACATATATCCGAAATGATTGGTGTATTCTGTGCTTCTGGTAAAAAAGAATCCTTCACAGAAGAAACTTATCCCTTTGTTTCATGACTTACTGTTCCAATCTCTATACACTTCAAGACTAAAATGAGAACTTCCTTTTTTTTCGCTGAAGATAGAAAGAGGTTCTGTCTTCACTTTTTGAAACAAAATTGCAACTTCTAGTGCAGGTAGTCCTTGAGTTACAACGGTTTGTTTAGTGACTATTAAAAGTTACAAGGGAAGTGAAAAAAGTGACTTATGACCATTTTTCGCACTTATGACAATTGCAGCACACCATAATCACCTGATCAAAATTCGGGCACTTGGCAACAAACTCATATTTATGATGGTTGCCTGGGTTCGTGTGATCAGCTTCTGCAACCTTCTGACAAGCAAAATCAATGGGGATTCACTTATCAACCTTGTTACTACGTTAACAACTGCAGTGGTTCACTTAACAACTGTGGCAAGAAAAGTTGTAAAATAAGGCAAAACTCCCTTAACAAATGTTGGGCTCTAATGTGGTCATAAGTCAAGGACTACCTGTATATAGGTTCTATTCTTGATAGAATCACTGTTTGGTTAATCAATGAATCTGTAGTTGGTTTGATATGTTAATATTTACTGTCAACCATCTTAATCAAATATAAAACAATAGAAAAGACAATATAATATAATAAGTAAAAATAATCAACTCCTCAAATAGCACAAGGCAAAACCACAAAGTAGGCTCAGCTAATATCCTGAACCAAAAACCTAAGAGAAGTGCCAGGTTTTAAGGCTCCTAAAAGGCCAACATAACTGACTCATTATTAAGTCAGTTAATTACATTTACATAAAATTAGTCAATGAAATTGGGTAATTAAAATATATGATTTGGGCCAGTGAGTCTCAGTTTTAATATCCCACATACCCTTAAGCCGACTCAATAATTACCTCACAATCATTGTTACTTTTCAATAAAGGTACATTTTTAAAGATAAAAATTTATTTGTCTGACAACTTTGGAGGAATGACAGATTAAAAATATAGCAAAAAGAAAAATAAAATTAGAAAAATGCAGAACTTGCACTGATTTAAAACCCTCCTTCTTTCTTCCAGATGGAAATTGTATATTCTAAGAAGGTATTTCTTAGGTTATGAATCAGTCTATTGAAGAGTCAATGGTCTATTACAGAAGTTTCAGTAAAATGTTTCTAGAACTATAGCCTTACCAGGATCACTAGATAAGGGCTGCAAAAATCTGGATAACTCAAGATAGTAGCGAATAATTCAGTTTTTCTAGATATTCTGGTTGCCATTCATGGTTATTCAGATTTTGCAGCCCAGATCTGGTAGCCAAGCCTTACACTGCTCTCCAAGGCACATTTGCTAAGAAGGAAATGCTATGAACCATCTCATTTCTCCATACTAAGCTTACATAGCACTACAACTTTAATCTATTCTGTTCTTTCATATTCTAAAAGAACACACAATACACAATGTGTTAAACTAAAACACACCCTCAGTTTTAATGTGAGAAAAATAGGGCTAATTTATTTAAAATCTGAAGAATCCTGAAGGAAAGCAGTCAACACAATTTGCAGCCTTAAGCCTTACCATTAGTTTATGAACTTTATTTTCCGCCATCTCTTTTGTTTTAGAGGAGTCAAAACACTCTTCCAGAGAGATCTGGAGATTGCTGAACCAATCATCAAACTGCTTACACTGGTCTGTAGGAAGGTGCAGTTTGAAATTTGAAGAAGGAAAAAGATTAGTCGGATGTAGAGACACAGGGCTTCATTATTTGAATCAAAGCAATTAGCTCTGTTGTTGCTGGCCTCCTCTTGGGCCTTGGATGTAAAACATTTACAAATTAAAGTATCAATCAGAAAAACAATACGAAATCCTTGAATAAGAATTATTTTAGCTTGAAAAAGATTCATTATTATTATTATTATTATTATTATTATTATTATTATTATTATTATTATTATTATTATTATTA
>JANHFP010002575.1:42447-52583 GCA_032468135.1 Calamaria suluensis | reverse complement strand
CATCTTCCAGGGGAGATGGCCGGCACAAAAATATAATAAATAAATAAATAAATTTTGGATGCAGTCACTGAAAAGGCTCTGTCTTAAACTTCTGCCAATCATATATCAGCCCATTTTTACATGATGCATGAACATACATGCACCTTCAATGTATCTCCTGGCAAAGTGTACATCAAAATCCTTGCACTGAAGGGAAGATTAGCAAAAAGAATGCAGTATGTATTCTTGAAACCAGCCAAGATCCCCCAAATGAAGAAGTTGTAGTAATAATGGAGAACCACAAGAATTTGCATTTAGATCTACATGTGCAACAGAACAGAATGAACAATGTTCCAAGAGAAATTCATATTAAATTTTTGAGATGAGCCGCAAGGGATGAGGTACTGAGGGCAATGAGGGGTTACAGGGTTTTCTGTATCTGACTCACATGCATCTGAGTTACAGGGGAAGAGAGATTGCACTACTGAAACAGATCCCCAGAAAGATAAGAGATACCAGGAAGAAATATCAGTTTCTGACTAAGAAACTGTTTGCCAAAAGTATTATTTTTAGATAGTTGATGCCAGAGGTTTTGTTAGTATTCTAGGAAGAAAAAAGATACAAATTAAATAATTATGAAGCTTTCTTCACTGAACATAAAAATGTCCTAGAAAGTGAAGAGCTGGGGCCCAGGGGAAGGGAGGAAGGGGCAAGACCAAAAGAGAAGGGGAGGAAGGAGGCCTGAAAGCCAGGATCCGGAGATACAGGGGAGCAGTCACCCAGGAGATTTAAGATCACAAGATAAATGTGAGGGGGTAGTTTTTAAAAGTAATTTTAACTCTAATTATAATTAATTTTGATTCTAATTTTAATCCTAATTTTACTATTCGTAATTTTAGCTGTTCTAAATTTTTAATAATTTTAGTCTTGATCTCTATTGGATTTCGGATTGTTGGACTTTCTTTGTGTTGTACACTGCCCCGAGTCCCAGCTGTTGGGAGAGGGGCGGTATAGAAATTAAATAAATAATAATAAATAAAATAATAATAAATAATGATCCAGGTCTAATGTGCTTGATAGAATATGAAAATGGTCAAAAGAAAACTGAAGATCTAAGTAATTGTTTTAATTAATAAATATGAAAATGCTGGAACAGAAAATACCTGGTGTTAGTCAACTGCCTAAGATAAATGTAAAAACTATAATAATTTTAAAATTATGAACTTAAGATGAACTAAACCTTTTAACCTTGAGAAACAAGTTGTTATGCAATTACATTGATTTCAAACATTTTCCTTTTCCCTACCCAAATAAAACATTTTTGGACTAGATGTACAAAAGATCCACATCCTCTCTACCAGGGGTCCCCCAACCCCTGGGCCACAGCCCACTATAAGGTCATGGCCTATTAGGAACTGGGCTGCGCATGTGGCATGCGTGCACACGCAACTCAACTTGTGCAAGCAGCAGGCTGCCAGGCATTTGCGCACATGTGCATCTCTCACACATGTCAAACTGTGTGTGTGTATGTGTGAGTCGGCCCGCCTTACATGCAAGTCAGGCTGCCGCCACAACAGCCATACAGCCCAGTTCTCTCTCTTTCTCCCCCCCCCCAAAAAAAAGCTGCTTATACAGTTTCTGTAGATATGGAGAAAGTTCTGGTGACCACATAATAGTAACTTATACATCATTACTTATTGGAACTAATTTATTGAGACATGTCTTCAGCCTCTGGTGAAGTTAGTAATTCTCACCATTATATCATTCATGCTGCAGCAAAAAAATATATATCCTGCAAACATTTCATGTAAATATTAAATGCTCAAGTGGCTTCTTCTTGATTAAAATACCTATTTCCAAGCACATTTTCTCACCTGCCATCTCTCACAAACATCTTTGCTCCTTTCCTCCACCAGTGCCTTTTCATGAGCCGATAAAATGCTTTTCAGTTGTTCTGCTGCTTTCAAAAACTTGCTAAGAATGTTAGTATCCAAGATGCTAAAAGCCTCCTGGAAGAAAATGACATAAAATTATCAGATGATAATCATAACAGAAAAAAAAAATCTGCCCCAAAGTAGATGCATGCAAGGTGACATAAAATATTCCAGTAGAATTACAGATTAAAACAAGATTTGCTGAAAATGGAAGGATAGCCTTTGAAATAACATGTTTGAAACCACTGACAGAACAAGAACACCTCATCTAATGTGCATTCAGTGCATTCATGCTGGCTTGGGGAATTCTGGGAGTTGAAGTCCACACATTTTAAAGTTGCTAAGGTTGAGAAACACTGAGTCAGGCCCTAGGACATAATTCGCTGAATATCTTTTGTAGCCCTAACATGAAGATAGGGCCCATCACAGACCTGGTTTGCATATCTTTCCTAGGTTCTCCAGTCACATTAGTTTGAAGCCCTGTTACTATCCCTTCCCATTAGAGATCTTTGATATAACTTTGGAGCACTGCATGGGGAAATTACAAGTATCTCCATTCTGCTGTGTGCTGATCTCAGCCTCACAGCCCCCTTTAGATAAGATCAGCAGGTGTGGCCTATTGGATTCCTAAGTTAAACGCTCATGCATATTTGTTTGTTTACAAATATTAGTTGCAGCTTCCTACGAAGAGCCTACATCCCTAAAGGACATGCCATCATTTTTAGAATAGAACAGAACAGAACAGAATAGAATTCTTTATTGGCCAAGTGTGTACATAAGCTCTCAGTGTATAAAAAGATATAAGTGATGAATCAATTTACTTTACAATCAAAACCAGAAGGAAAATGGGGAAGGAACAGCCACTGCTGTTGCTTTTTTAAAAAGGAAAATATTGTTTTACTGAACTATAAGATGCAAGTAATACATTATATTATTTGAGTACAGCGGTATCTATACATATGAACTAGAGATTATTAATGCTATGATGATTTAACCACTTAAAATTTTACAGATAAGGAAAAGGCTTTATATCCTATATTAACCATGGTTTCTAAATTATAACTGTTAATTAAACATAAGATTGCTGTTTTTGTTAACAGGTGGTTAATCTATGACAGCAAAAAAATCAGGGGTCTGGTAATAACTTTTCCAACCAATGTAGGAGTTGCCGCTCACAAAGGCTTATGCCTTTTAATAAAATGTGTTAACTGAAAAATGTGCTTTCAAACTTGATTTGGAGACATCACTTCGGTGTTTTTCACAGTCCAGATTATTTATGTCAGAGATGTACAATTTCCATCAATTTGAATGCTGCACCAGGTTTTGCATAATATTTTGAGGACCTCATTCCAAAAACACAGGGCCAGACTTGTTTTGGGAGTTGGTTTTAACAGGTAAAATGGATTACTTAAGCATTTACAAGATTTAAAGAATCCATTAAACCTCTAAAATGTTGACAGAGCTCAAACTATCATAAAAGGAAAAAAAAATTTTTACTTCTGCCTGGAAACATACTTAACATGCATTTTAAAGCTTGCACGGTACCCATTTTTGTTTTTCATTTATGACAACCACAGTATTCTGCCCTTTAGGCTGCTTATCATGCAATGGTACTCATGGATTAACTCACTTCATATTTTGAATGTGGTTCTTCAGAAATTGTCTTTTGGCCTACAAGATGCATAGCTTTTAGAACAATTGTTTCAAGTTCCTTGTGAGCTTTTTCAAAGTTTAGCTTGTCCTCATCTTCTGAGAAGAACTCATCTGGTGTACCTGGATCTGTCTGAAGGCTAATAGGAACAATCTAGGAAGAAAAATCATAGGAAAAAAGCATCACATAGTCATACCATCTATCTACCATCATCAAAAGGCCTGTGATTCATCTTTTCCTATTAGTTGATTGTTAAGAAACTTTAGATGGAAGGTGGAAAACTTACTGTCTGAACTTTCTGTAAACTTATATTAATTGCATACTAAAAATATTTTTCTAGAGCTGAAATAATCCTAATAACCGTTATCAAAATACAAACAGTTATGGGAAGATGTACATAGTTCAGGATTGTGTACATTACTGTAATTCATTCTTTTATAGGACTGCATGAAAATTTTCCTTTATTGATCTGATCCTCTTAAAAACTAGAAAATGGGAAAGATTTAAAGACATAGATAATATAGCACAAGATGTAGCTGCAAAAAAGGTAAATTCAGTTTTAAGTTTCAAAAACAGAAGTACCATTTCTAAATGGTGAAATCATCCCATTATATTCTGTTTTGATCAGACCTCCACATCGAGTACCGTGTCAAGTTCTAGCTATTATGCTTTAGGAAGGATTCAGAGAAAATTGAAAAATGTTCAACTAGGGCCAATGAAGATGGTAGAAGAATAGAAACTGTTATGAAGAGGGATTGGAGGAACTGGGTATGCTTATCCTTCAGAAAAGATAACTTTTCTGAATACAATGACACCCTTCAAATACTTAAAAGGATATCTCTCCGAATAAAGTCAAGGCCTCATTGGTCTCACTCACTGCAGAATATGAAATAATGGACTTCAGTTACAGGAAGAAAGATTACAGTTGAATTTTAAAAAAATTAAGCCATGAATATCCCATACACTGTATGCAAATGTTGGGGAAAGCTGTGAGAGATGTTTGTTAGGTTATCAGTCTCCTGTTAGAGGAACTGAAACGCAGAGAAGGGTGAATGAGTGAAATGAGTAAGTGTACAAGACACTAGAGATAATAAGGAAAACAACACACAGTGGGTAAAAGTAACAAGATATATTTACATAAACTATTTACATTACACTAGCAACACTATGCAAACAAATAAGGATGAATACATAGCTAGCATTAACAATACATACAGTTTCATCAGCAGAATAATAACCACAAAGAATATAACAAGCTCCCATACAAGCTTACCTATCAGACTATAATATCAAGCTCTCAAGACAAGCTCTTATGATAAACTCTCATGGCAAGCTCTCATGACAAGCAACTCTCTCTCTCTTCAAGCTCGCTATCATAAAGCACACTGGCTTGCTACATCAAGCATGCTGGCAAGCAATAGCTCTCACTCCTTCTATTCATGTCAGTTCTCAACCCTACAATTACATTAATTACAAGTTGCAGTCAGTCTTCCTTAAAAGAATAAAACAGACATACAGACATTAAATCAACATAGAAAGTAACATGAACTCAACAAATCTCATGAGCTAGACTGAAGCCTGAGAATTGTACATAGGAGCTAGAATTAGCACCCTTTACTATGCTAGTAACCAGCCATAACCAGAATTTACTGATATGATAGTCACTCTAGAGACAACCCCTAGGAATTAGGACCATAAAAGAAAATTCATAAATAAGAGCAGGGAGAGACAGAATTAGAGTAAGTGGGAGATGTAATCAGGGGTGGAGATAATGTATTCATTTGGATACATTCAACCTTTGGATAGGTTGTGACATCATTATTACTAAGCCAATGAAGAAGAAGAAGTGGGAGGTAAATTTATAATGGTACTAAGGAATATAAGGCAAATATATTGATGATTTAGGGTGTGTCTACAATATCTGTGTGTGCCTGGTCCACCCACTTTGCAGAGTGAAGATTAAAATTACCATTGTTTTCTCTTGGAGGTTTTGGCTGGTGATTGTTTATTTCCAAACTAGACAACACAACACACAATTGTTTGTATTTACGAGTACATATTTTAACCCTGCTGCATTATTATATATCTCATTTATTATTTTTTTACTTTCCCCCTACTATTGGATGTACACTTTAGTATTGTTATTATGATGTTCTGTTGTTTTGTAAGTACACTGAGTGTTTCTATACTGGAGACAAACTCCTTATGTGTCTAATCACACTTGGCCAAATAAAGTAAGTATACATAAGTATAATTCACATTATGATGTCATGACATTCTCCTCCGAAGGATACCCATGGCTCTGATCTCTGGACCAAAGTCAAATTAACATACGTTTCAACGTTCTCCACAAAACTGATCACTATAACGATATTTAAAGTTGTCAAGGTCTTTCTCAAACTGAAGCTCCTTAGATGCTCAACACTAGAAAAGCAGGATAACATAGAATCTCCAGCAGGAGTAAAACAGCATCCAGGTACTAATGGGGGAAAAAATGACACTGGTGCAACACTTTAAAGTACTAGAAAGGAGAAAAGTTACTGTTGAATCCTGAAAGCCTCTGCCTGTTAGTCTGTTGTTACTTTATGAGGTAGCTGAAAGCTAATACTATAATTGTAATAATTATAGGGTCTTGGTAAATAAATATGGGAGAGCCGAGCGGAACTGTGGCCCTGATGGTTGTAGCTTGCTGTTATACAGTCTGTAATGTATTCAGGGTCCAATGGGATAGCTTGAAGCCAAAGCTATGCCCAACAACCAAGCATGCAGGTTGGTGATTATGTTTATGTTCTATGTCTGAATGTAAGACTGTATTTTGCCTTGTTTATTTATTTATTTATTATTTATTAATTAGATTTATATACCGCCCCTCTCCTCACGGACTCGGGGCAGTGTACAGCCAAATTCATTTAAAATACAAGATATACAAAAAGTTAATTAAAATAGAATTAAATTGTTATTAATGGCTATAAAACTATTAAAATATTTAAAATTTAAAAATTCTTCTAAAATAGTTTAGAAGTTATAGTTTATTGTAAATAGCTTTATAGTTTATTGTAAATAGTTTTACTTTCTCCTTTTGTCACAAACTATGTTTGTGACATAATAATACTAGTGTATTATTGCTCTATACTTAGTCCCATTCACTTACGCACAGCTCCTAGCTACCTTCCTAGATTCATCTAGACCTCAACATCACAATTTTTCAATAAAACGAAAAAAGCGGGCACTGTTAGAAAGCCGGCATTGTTTCAGCTTTTGCATAGCTAAAGTTTTAGATGCATTTCGACTTTACTTAGTTTCAAGGTGATCTGGCTGAGAGAAACCGGAACAAATGAAATGCAAACAGTAAATCAATGATGTGCATCAACCCTATTTGTGAACTGTTTGGTGAGGCACTCTATTTGCAATGCAAAATATGAATTGAAGTTACATTCACAATTATGCATAATCTCATTCAGTGTTTTATTTGCATTATCACTTACATACAATTAACTCATCTCTATGCTTAACAATTATCCCTTTAGTCAACTATCAACCCAAAGTGCATAGACTCCCAAATCAATTTATATTTGCCTTTTGCCTTTTTTCTCTTACATTGGCAGTGACTTTCCTGAGTCAAACCATACTTCAAACACAGGCAGTCCTCAAATTACAACTGCCATTCCACTCAAAATTTACATTGCTAAGCAAAGCAGTTGTTAAGTGAGATTGGTCTGATTATATCAGCTGAGCCGTGGTGGCGCAGTGGTTAAAATGTAGTACTGCAGGCTGACTGCTGGCTGACTGCAATTTGGCAGTTTGTGTGATGACCCAGCTGGATGCAGAAGCAGATAAACAAACAATGACATATAAAAAGAGTCTTTATTGAAAACCCAAAAGCTTTTCAAAAAGCCTTTTCTGGAATGCTGGGTTTCTTCCAAGGCAAGCAGCAATACTCCAAGAATTATAACTAGAATCTGGCTGCAGTTCAAAGCACTCACAATTTACTCAGAGATAAAACACCGTCCAAACTTGAAGTGTTATCTTCCAACAGGAATTCAGAATCTTGCAGGCAAAGAGTTACACGAAGCTACACTGGAAAAAACAGCCTTTGACTCGAGTGGGGAATTTCTACCAAACTGGCTACTTTTAAAGCCCCAAGCTCAGCTGTGTCTCATTCCTCCCTTGCTCCTGAGTAGACTTTTCCTCAGAGCCCGTTTATCTCTGCGTATCTGTCTTGGATCAGGTGGGAGGGCTGCCGCCAGTTCCTCCTCTGACCTGTCCCTCTCTGGCTCCGCCCCTAGCTCACTGGATCCAGTCTGGGCCTGCTCTTCCTCAACTCCAGCCTCCCCCTCACTGCTCTCTGCCAGCTGTTCTTCCTCGACCTCCAAGTCAGACGCAGACAGAGGCATGACAGTTTGATTCTCACCAGGCTCAAGGTTGACTCAGCCTTCCATCCTTACGAGGTGGTAAAATGAGGACTCAGATTATTGGGGTTTTATTATTACCGGTTCTGTAGTTGGACAATTTGTGTGTGCATGCTTCACACATGTGTGCACCATTCATGCGCTTCACACATGCAAAATAGAGCATGTATGGCAATGCGTGCGCTGTGTGTACGCTCCACACATGTGCAATAGAGCACGCACGGCATATGTGTGCTGTACCTGCGCTCTGAGCATGTACAGTAGAGCATGCATGGCAGCGCATGTGCCGTACATGCGCTCTGAGCATTCTCAGAATGACTTTGGAGCGGCCAGCCGTGGCAATCAGCCACTTCAGTTGGTGAAGAAAGGTAAAATAAAGCTGAAAAATTTGCCTTGAGGGTTGGTAGGGGGTTGGTAGGGTTCTGTCCCAGTCGTACAGAACCAGTTCGGTGATGTCACACCATCACCACTACCGGATCATGCGAACCGGTCCAAACCAGAAGCAACCCATCGTTGGGCAATAGGCTGACTCTGTAAACCACTTAGAGAGGGCTATAAAGCACTGTGAAGCGGTATATAAGTCTAAGTGCTATTGCTATTTTTTGCCATTGCTGTTAAGCAAAGCACTGCAGTTACGTGAACCATGCAGTCATTAAGCGGATCCGGCTTCCGCCATCGACTTTGCTTGTTGGGAGTCAGCTGGGAAGGTTACAAAAGGTGATCACATGATCCCGGGACAGGGCAACTATCATAAATGCATACCAGTTGCCAAGCACCCAAAGTTGGATCACGTGACCATGAGGATGCTCCAATGGTTGTGTGTGTCAAAACCAGTCACTATTCACTTCTTTTCAGTGCTGCTGTAACTCCAAATAGTCACTATGTGAATGGTTGTAAGTCAAGGATTCTACCTGTAACATAATTCAGAGTAAATATTAGAAGAAATTCCTCATTCAACCTCCCTTGATCAATATTCAACACAAGTTGCCAGGGATTAATGCAACATTTTAAGACAGCATGTTCATGTATGGTAGAGTTACGCCATTACACCCATGCGCTTGAAGATAAATTCGGAATGTGGGATGGCCCTAGACTAGAGATACTCCAGAATTTCAACCAGCAAGCATTTTTCAAGCAAACCAGTTTAATTTGCACTCCCAAGACTAATTCATGGGTAGGAATATAATTAACCTTTCATTTTAACATCTCTCTAAATGTTGTGACTCAGATCTTGGCTCAAGTTATATACGATGTTTGCATAAAGTTGCACGCAAGGATTATTTGTTCCTTTGGATAAAATGCACCGAAATGCATTATCTAGAGTAAAGTGTGCATTATTTTTTTTAAAAAAAATAATGTGTATCAAAATAAGGAAGGCATAGAGTCATGTGGAAAAGGGATGGAAGTAAATTATAGATGAGCATGTAGTAAACCAAAATGGATGAAAATAATCTCATCATCCTCTTTACCCTAGTGGTACACTGATTTATGCACAGAAATCTCCGTGCCATGGGAAGCCCTTATGCATACATGGGTTGGTATGAGGCTTCCTGCCCTTGGAAAGGGGTTGGAGTAGAACTTCAAGCTCCATGAGTTCAACTTCACATGAAGGTCAAACAAGTATCTGGCAGGGAGTTACTCATCTGTCTAGACTCAATGCAGCCCCTTCCGTTGTGCATTTTAACAAATGAAGGGAAGAGGGTGAACCTTCTTATGATGATTCAAGAACATGACTAGGAAGAAACACTTTCATTACGTCACAGAGAGGGGTAAGTGTGCTTTGCAATTCTCCAGTCACACAAACAACATCTAATCCATGAGATGTGTGATGTGGGACTAAACTCTCCCCCTTTGGGTTATGAACTCCAACATCTTCTTTAAAACTTAAGTGGCTTAAGGGGCTGCCATAAAGAAGAGGGAGTCAAGCTATTCTCCAAAGGACCAAGAGGCCAGGACAAGAAGGAATGGGTGGAAACTAATCAAGGAGAGAAGCAACTTAGAAATAAGGAGAAATATCCTGACAGTGAGAACAATTAATCAGTGGAACAACTTGCCTCCAGAGGTTGTGAATGCTCCAACATTAAAAGTTTTTAAAAAGATGTTGGATAACCATTTGTCTGAAGTGGTGTAGGGTTTCCTGCCTGGGCAGGGGGTTGGACTAGA
>JANHFP010002569.1:55723-67863 GCA_032468135.1 Calamaria suluensis | reverse complement strand
TCTCCTGCTCGCTTGCTCTCTCTCACACACACACACACAGGTTGGAGAGATTTCTTGCTCTCTCTCTTTCTCTCTCTCTCTCTCTCTCTCACACACACACACACACACACAGGGGAGAGAGAGGGAGAGAGAGGGAGGGAGGGAGGGAGGGAGGGAGAGTGAGTTTGGAATTCCTTGATAGGGATATTGATTAAACATGTGAATATACCCTTGGATATCTTTTTGATTTCCCATCATTCAGAAACATCGAATTGGTTTTTGTCTGATTTCCTGAAACAACCCTTGCAATTATTTTTAATGAAATGGAGGCCTTAAATGGCTTTGTCAGAGAATATAGTTCTTTTCAGAATGATATAAATTATTCTCAAGAATTGTTATGATGTGGATTTCAAAAACCTCGCAAATAAAAATTTTAGATTTCATCCCAGGGTCAAGGCTGGGGATGGGGTTCCGGGCGGGGTTGGGGATGGGCCTGGGGTGGGGTTGGAGGTGGACCTGGGCAAGCTTTGGTGGTGCAACTGGTAGGGGGTGAAGCTTTTGCCTGGCTAGTAGCTCTAGACTTGAAATTTTAAGCCCTGGTTTACTTAACTAACAAACACATGCTGTCTTCCGTAATCAAACTGGTGCTTTTTTCCCCTAGTTGGTTGATTATTTTTCCCCTAATGGTTGACTGTCTTTTCCAGGATTTTCCCAGAAAAGACTATTGGCCTATAACTTCCTGGATCCAGTTTTATCCCCTTTTCTATAGATTGGAATCCCATCATCTTATTTCCAATTCTCTGTTTCCAAGTGGCAGAAAAAGGGTGCAACTACACACGCACCACAGCTGCTACATGAAAATCAGTGAGATATGAGGGCAGAGGAGTCAATCCCATTCAGATAGGCTTTAAATTACTGTCCAGATTAATTTCCCTTTTTTAAAAAAGTCTCACCTAGACTTATTTTCAGTTGTTTTCCCATATCTATCATATTATCAAATGTTCTTGGAGCTGGCTGGTAAGAAGCAGTAAAACTATGTGCCATGGCTCCTGATAATCGCTCCCAGCAGTTTGTATAGAAATTGAACAGCTTGGTGCTAAGACAAAATTCTATGATAGGCCGCAGGTCATCTGCACAGATTTTTCACTGTAGTTCCTCACCCCTCCTTCTAGATATGAGTTAACTAGAAGGGGAAGAGAAACTTCCATAGATAGCAAGCAGCAATCAGAGAGGCAATCAGAAAAGAAGTTCAATTTCCCTTTCTCTCTCCATCTCCCTGCACTGAATGGTGGTAGGGGGTCTTTTTTTATAACACCTGCCTTGATTTTCTTATGATATTTTAGCTCATACATTTGTGCCATCTTATGATAATGGACTCTTTCGTAACCTTGACTCCACATTAAATGGTACAGTGCATCAGAGGGCATGCACATTGCAAAGTACAATGCACCAGAGCAGATTAACACTTTTTGTTTGTTTGTTTTGCATTTGAAATGAATTCTGAGAGCTCAATATTGGTCCAGCAGAATCTTCATTTGCAACTTCAACAGTATTAGCAGCATTTGCCTGTAAAGCACATTCTTGAGCTTGCTTGCCTTATTTTACCTGATTTATTTTATATATGAATCTCTCAGTCTTCAGAATAAATCACAGCATGACACACATACAAAGCTCCACATCTAACCATTCCAATTGTATCTTAATGAGTGCATAGGGAAGCATAACAGCTATGAAAGGTTTTTGAACTGGTCATATCTGACAGTTGCTTTCTCATCCCTCTTGCATCCCCATATCATATTATTCAGTCCACTCCTACAGCAAAAGAGAAATGACTTGTCCTACTGGTGAAGTAGACAGCCAGCCAACCAGCCAGACAGCAGGCCAGCAAACACAAACAAATCACAAATCACAAGTGCTACAAATCAAGATTGGAGTGCCTGGAACAGTCCAAATACATAAAACAGTGAAGCTTCTCTTCTAGAACAGAAACAACAACCTCAGAATAAGCTTATTACTGTCTGAAAGAGTAATGGTTCCAAACCAGACAGTAATGCAATATTGCAGGATACTCTCGATCATCCCTCCATAGAAAGTGGGAAGGACATGAAGATGAACTTTTCTCATGCAATACAGAAAATGTACGTACTGCTATGCACACTTCACCAGTGTCTCACTGTTGAGTGACCAAGCTGATTGACTGACGCTTGCTTGCTTGTTTGCTTGCTTGCTTGCTTTATTCCTTCCTTCCTTCCTTCCTTTCTTCCTTCCTTCCTTCCTTCCTTCCTTCACTGACTGACTGACTGACTGACGGACGGATGGACTGACTGACGGACTGACTGACTGATAAAATCAAACTAATACCATATTGGGCACGGAAGGCAAAACTGGAGTGGAAATCTGCTCTCCACAAAGTATGCAATGTTTTCTTGCGATGTGAAATTGATCATGTTGTACAAACAGGGCTGCTATAAATCTATGCTCAGAACTAAAAGCTTAACAGGTTAATTTGAAATCACATTTCCCATTTCTCACCTATCTCCTCATTAGGAGGAACACTTGGCATTCAACCTTTATTTTAAAAAAGGAAGGTCAAGATGGGGTAAATTTTTAAAGTGAGAAGAGGTGTTTTAGTGTATCTGTGCAGTTCCCTATGATAACAAATCAAACAGCAATACCTGTTTTTCTATCTTATCTGTACACAGTAGTCTACTTCATTGTTTTTCCCAAAATCATTTCTTTTAAACTACTGTATAAAAATACATTGAAGTCTAACTTTTATGGGGCCTGCAAAGTGTAGCCTAATTTACTTAATAGATAGGGTGTAATCAAAATCCATTTGTAATTAAAAGAGTAGCTAGGCTTTCCATTTTAAAAAAAAATCAAAAGGTTGCCATAGCAATTCATGGCACAAAGTGATTATTATAGAATGAGAAACTTCCTTTAATTCTCTTACAGGTCCTTAACATCAGTGGATTATTGGAACAATGATTCTTAAAAATGCATTTTAAAGGATGTTTGTACAGGTGCTGTAACCTCAAAGTGACAGCTTTATAAGGGCAGTTAATGGCAAGAAGGAAGCAGTGGCTCAAGAAGTACAAAAATAATGGGACATTATTTCAAGCAGAACATTTCAATAGAGACTGTTCCTTTTGTATTCAAGGAACCTCAAGCTGGAGTAAGATAATAAGGCTCTGTGAATCTTTAATTTTGAGAGTTGATTTGAAGGTGAATCATTCAAATCTCTGTATTGAACTAGGTTTTCAAATTGGATGGTTCCAAATTAATCTGTCACGTTGGATGACTTTTGTTTTCACATTGATTTGGTGTTTCAAACCAAAGTGGCTTCATTCAGCAATGCAACTCAAATCAATTTTCAGATCACATCATCAGTTTGAATGGAATCATCTTGACTCTTTGCCTTCAGATTCTGGGCTCAGTAATGTATTACAGATTTTTTGACACTTCGTAGTTTATCTTGCCTTTGGCTTGACTTGCAGACAAATCTTGGCTAGATTAGAATCTTCCTTGCAGACAGGAATGAAGCCATCCAGAACAGTGGATTGTAAGCTGATACTGAAAATATGTAAATTATTTATACTCTTTGAGGCAGTGTTATCCGTGGCAGCAGAAGTGTTGGCAAAACGGTAGGTAGAATATTGTGATACAAGCCATGTCTCTCTTGTACATATTTTGACAGTGCACATATGCAGGTGCAAAAATCTTAGATTTGTATTGCTATGTTTTTGCCGTGCTACATTCTTTTGAACTTGCATTGTATTGCTTTGCTACCATGACCTGCTTTGCCACTGTTTGGAAGAATTTTGGAAATTCTTAAGAATCCTTTTTATTTTACTACTTTGAGTAGTGTGGTATTGTTGTAAGGAAATATATCCATCTGTGTGGGATCTGCTCCAAGTGGAGAAACAGACACTGGAAACATGGAGAATGCTTGGACGAATGGTTTAATGGTGGTCAGGTTCACATGACTTGAGTTCCTGAACAATAAAGGGTCCATGCCTCAAAGTGAATCAAAGGCAAGAGAGAGAGATGCTTGGGTTCCTGAGTTTATAACCTCTGTGTGGGAACACCTTAGTGTTTCTTGTTCCTGTATAAGGAATGTATCATCATTGGTTGTGAGACTCCAAAGAGGTGGAAGGTCTTGGCTAGCTTTGTAGGTTGTCTATCAAGCTTGATTGAGTTGTGTCATGAGTTTCTATGTGCTTAGTTCCTGTAGACTAATGAAATCCTGAGGCTTAATGGCCCAATTGTCAAAGGCAGGGGCTATTAAGAATGAGTCTATTTCCTGCCTAAAACATTTGTTCTATCCAGGGAAATATAATATTCTGCCTTTTTAATATTTCCTAAAATACTTCATTCTTCTAGGAGAGGGGATGAGTGCTAACTTCCTACAGTATCATTGACAAATTAGATCTCTTCATAGTTCACTCTTAACTTAATTTATAAACAAAATGTATTGGCTTCAATACAGATCCCTAAAGATCTGCATGTGGAACAGTTGGTCAATCTAAATATTTCCATTTATTCCAAACTGTGACTCCTCGTATGCCTTGAGTTTTCAAATAATGAGAGTTCTTCTTTTGCTATACAGTTGTTAAAAAGGGGATGGAGAGGAAAGGCATGTTTTGTGGGGTTTTTGGGGAAATTTGGGTTTAAATGAAGGTGTGTAAGTTTATGACATTTGCAATTAACCACCAGCTAAGCTTGCAACCCAGTTTTTCCCAAAGGTGCTTCTCCAAAAAGTAAGTGGATTTTCTTGGGTTTTTTCCTTGAAAACATTTGGCTTCTCATCCAAGAAACTCCATCTGTTCTTGAATGAGAACTGAAAGCAAGATACACCAGTTGCTTTTTAGAAAAACACCTTTGGGGCAACCATGATCCAGATGATTAAGGATCTCTGTAAACATAAACCCAGTGTTTTATTTCCAGTTGCAGAATTATGCAAACTATTGTCAACTATTCTTGTTACATTCCGTCCCTAGGCAAATATAGCCACAGGCATAACAAATCTTTTTTCCCTCCCGCCCCCTGCTTTGAGATAGATCTGAATTCTGTTCCAATGAATCTATTCTTCATCATAAATAAAATTTAGCAAAATCAGCATCAATTCAGTTTGACTAACTTTTCAGGATGTAACTCTCTGGAAAATATTCCTAGAAAATAAGGGTGGAACAGAGAGCAGCCTGTTCTCACAAATCTGTACTAAAATAAGTTGTAAAAATTAGCCTTAATGTATTCAAATCCATAAGGGGATAAGGGTCCTTCTTACTACTGTTTCCCCATTTGCAGTGAGAGGATATAACCAAATGTGTTTTCACATGTTTACTGAACTCCATACCATTGGGAACTCTAATAATGACTTGGACATTCAGAATTAAAGTCACTTTAAAGTTTTAAAAGTTAGGGTACTGTTAACAATCTGTCTGGGTGACTCTCTGATCACCAAGCAATGCATTAGGCAGGTCACTGGAAAATATAGGCATGTTGGAACAATCTGCCCCTTTGCAAAGTGCCATATAGGTGCATCAATGCTGCATATTATGATTGGGGCTTTATTAAAATCTGAAGTTGGCATTTTTCTAAATTTGTTAAAGTTTATTATCTCTATTTATTCTGGCTAGAGGGAAGACTTGGAAACTCCAAGTTGCCATAGGCTAGCAGAAATACTTTCTGAGATTTAATTCTTTATTCCAGAGTGCTAACAACACAAACAATATTTATATGTTGTCACAGGGAAAAATGCTTTGCATTAATAAACTCTTCCCTGAGGACTTGTTTGAATTTTCTTGATATCTAGAAGACCTGATCCAATTACCATATAATCATGCTGGTTTGAAATTCTGGGGTTTCAGAATCCCAAATGTTACACAACCGACAGTATCAAGAAGTTTAGCATGCACATATGCAACAAAGTTGTATTTTATTTTTTTCATTTTCTTCTTTTCTTTGGTGTGATAAAGATCCCCTTGAGTCAAGCTTCACTCTCAGTGACTATATGGAGTTTCCTCTAATTTGTGAAATGTCATTTCTGATTAATTAGAAGGCTCCACTAATATGAAAATATTCACTCATTGTGAGCGCTTTTGAAAATTCAGTTGAACAATGCTGTCAAAAACATAATTGAAATATTTTATTAATATGTTCTTAATTATTTGTAAGGATGATCACATTCAGATAATCTTTTTAACTGACAAAACTACCAGACAGGGCAAATTCTTCCCAAAACAAATAAACAAACACTCCTTTCTTTGAAAGACAATCATGTATGTATAAATAATCCTTTTCAAAGAAAATCATAAGTGAAGGAGCAATTATTACAAAGGAAACAAAATTGCAGTGATTGCTATTCATAGCTAAGGACTACTTCACCAGCGGTGGATATTGATGGCACTGTCACAAACAGAACAAATGTCAAAGAAAACATTACTCAAATTATTTCATTACTTTTCCCTTTTGTGTTAAAGGCTGGTCATTTAAAAAACCAGTGTTTCTATAATCATCACAGTATTGAATTTTAAATTAATAAGATAAAAGAAAAATAGAAAAGGAGAGAAATGGCAGGGTGGGAGAAACAGGCAAAAAGCAACAAAAATATGAGAAACATTATTAGTAATGCATGTAAAAAAAGAGAAAATACTAAGTTGCTGCTCGTTATCCTTGTTAAACATGTGGTATGTTTGGGGTCATGTTTAAGAAGGGCAAGGGCTTGTGCCAGTAACTTTCGCTACAAGGAGCCTGCAGGTGCATTCTATTTTTCAGTGTGTCTGCCTTCTCCTGCTGAAAGGTGCAGTGGCTTCAGGTTCCTTATAGCGAGACTTACCAAATTGAGTCTCTCGTTCCCCTTTTTAATGTGCAGTGCATTTAAGAAGGGGATTGGCTTGCTCCTGTAACTTTCACTACAAAGGAGCCTGCAGCCACTGCATCTTTTGGCAGGAGAAGTGCCTCCAGGTGCACAAAAAAAAGAGTACTGGTGCAGGTATGTCACAACAGGGGAAAAGAGGCAGAATAGAAATCTAAGAATGTTTTCTACTGGGTTCTGCAGGCGTGGATTGGTGGGGAGGTCATGTGATTGAGTGGGCATGGCTTTGAGTGACATCAAGTTGCCCATGTGGGGGGTGGGGGCACTGAAGATGAGTTTGTAGCACCAAGGGGCAGTGGTCTGAAAAAGTTTAGGAAACACTTATTTAGAATATTAGTTGCCACAAGGACTTAATAAAGGTCACATCCAAATTTATTTATTTTGGTACTTATTGATTATGATTTTACCTTGGTTATTTTGTTCTGGTGATAGCAGAGACAAATCTTTTATTTTTTTAAGCAGAGCTAAAAATAAAAGCAGCCTAAATAAGATGAATTTTACTTTTAAAATGTCTTGCTACTTCACTGATTCATTAGCATACTATATTGCAAAAAGAATCATTTTGAATTATAGAAAAATATTTTAAAACAAAATTGCTTATTTAAAACGAAACAAAATATTCAACACTATATTTTTAGATTAATTTCATATAGAAAATCCAGATTGTTAAATTGTGCCCTTACATCTCAATCTAGCAGCTGAAGATGTTTGTGTCAAATTATTCTCTCTCAGTTAGAGTGAGAGAGAATGGTGATTTACCATGTTGTTAGAGTGTTGTTCTATATTTAAGGTTGAGATTACTCTGGATCTACTGTACATATTAATAACTAGTAGCTTGATTTTTAGTCTTCAGGATATTATCCTCCTGGTTCTAAGAGAAAACTCTGAAGATAAATCTAGTAGTTTTCTACATAGACTGACTTTTCTTCTTTCACATAACTGTATAATAAAGAAGAGAAGAGATGAAGTATGAAACTTCAGAAAGATTTGTGATCTTGATCTTCACTTGTCTAGCAATTGACCTCAGAACAAAAACAATACCTAAATAACGTGTTATCTTTTCAGTAGCAATCCTTTGAGTAAACTACAGATTCAATGTTGCAGCTGTGATAAAAAAAAAGGGGGGGGGGGAAAGTGCAGGTGCTGCAATACCTGTCTGATATTGATGCCTACCACACCACAATCTTTTGCAGAATACATCCAATCCATGCTTTTCCTGTTTTATCCTTGCTGCATTCCCCAGCATAAAGTTTCTAATACTATCTGAAAAATCCCGCAATCCCCCTTTGTTAAGAAAAGAAAAGAAGGGATTTTTTAAAAAAAGGAGCCAGTGTGCATTTAGCTAAAATATTCAACACAGAAATGCAGATTCGGAGACATAAGAGATGGAGCAGCCACTTTCCCTGAAAAAAAATAGAAAATATAGGGCAATTATTGTTCAAGATAGAAGGAAAGTGATAGATAAAAAGATGCTTGTTCTACAAGAGTCAAGGGGAGCCAGGTTTCTCATGGTGTATGAAGCAACACTGTGCTTCATAACTGTGTAATGGTATAATCATGATTTAGCAGTAGACATGAACTGAGAGATTCAAGAAGAGAGAACATGCCATTTTATCTCAGTTGTAGGGAAGATGAATAGGAGGATATTCCTGTTCTCATATCTGTTTTCCCATAAGCAGGTGGCTCAACTGAGGGAACAGATGGACCTCTGGCCGGATCCAGCAGAGCTTGTCTTATGCTCTTAAAAATAGACGTATTTCATTCATAGGATTCTTGGCAAAGGAATAAACTTGTCTTTCATACAAGGATCTGCATCCCTTTATCTTGTATTCCTGATGTTCTTTCTTGTGATGTTGTGCATTTTGTTTATTTCTTCATTTATCCCTATCCCTTTTTTGTCCCCATAGTTTAAACAAGAAAAAAGGTGTCAAGGCTGCTTACAACTCTATGCTTTATAAAGTCTGATGCAAAAGGAAAGGGGTGGAGAAGAAAGGTTTGACATTGTTTATTGGAGTTATAGTTCTTATCAGAACCAGTTGTGATGCAGACGTTTCAGGTAATATGATAGCATGGCTGCTGGCTAAGAGATAGTTGATGGAGCCAAAATTATGCCTGTTTTGTCTTCAGCCTTTTGGAAATGCAGTTAGTAAATGATAGTTGAAAAAATGACAACACACTTATTTTTTTCCTGAAGAGATGGCAAATTATCTTGCTCGCCCCCCAATTTTTAGGTTTTTATTATTTAAATAGTAAACAACTTCCAAAGTAAAGTGTTGAATATAAGTACATTAACATCATAACTGAAGAATGTTATGCATTCTTCAGATTAGAAAGTTATATATGTCTCTCTCTCTCTCTCTCTCTTTCTCTCCATCTATTACCTATCCATCCATCCATCCATCCATCCATCCATCCATCCACCGACCGACCGACCGACCGACCGACCGACCGACCGACCGACCGACCGACCGACCGACCGACCGACCGACCTACCGACCTACCTACCTACCTACCTACCTACCTACCTACCTACCTACCTACCTACCTACCTACTATATCTATCTATCTAGAATATATTATATAATCATTATTAATACATAACATAGAATTTATACATTGAGTAATCTCAGTGAGGGGTAAAGGGGGCCAGAAGTTCCATTACTTGTGCTTTGGACTTGTCAGTTCTGCCTACCTATATGTATAATTACCTGAGAGGTGATAACTTAACCTTTATAAAACTGGAATAAGAAAAGGTCATTTGGTTTAAATACTGTAGCACTAAAACCTGAAAAATAGGAGACAGTTAAAATATTACAAATCCAAGACTGAAAGCTGAAGATAGTGAAAAAGCCTTTATGTGTTGTTCAAATGGAACTTTAAGCAGAAAACCAAGTTCAGAACTAAAGAAGTTCAAACATGATTTTGAACATATTGCCCTTGAACCAACCTATTAACAATAGGATAAACTGGAATTCAAGAAAAACCTTACTGTAAATGGCACTGCTTATAAGGGATTTTCTGAAGTAAATTAAGGAAATACAATCTTGGGCAAACTCACTTAGGATCTATCATTAAGAATACACTATTTAATAACTACACGTTTTGATCTTATTTGTGTTTACTGTAGGTATAGTGGTTGTGTCTGCTCCTTTTTTCTTTTTTTCTTTTGCTTAGAAACCAAGTTCTTGTCTTGACAAAGTTTTATTCTGGAAGTATCAGCTAAAGGTTTTTGTAATTGAACATATTTTTATAATTAAAAATCAACAAATTCCTGAATTCACTGGTACACCTCTCAAAGATTTTTTTTAATGGACATAGGTGAAATAGCCTATGTGATATCTCTGATTTTGTCTATAGGGATGCCAAGTGTCTTGTATAGACACTTGTTTAATTCCACTGAGATAAGCCAGAAATAGCTAAAGTTTGAAAATACTGTACTGGCTCTACAAAAAGTATTTACTTGTAAACGCCAACATCCATTCTATGAAATTGTTAAAATAGTCCTAATAGGTGTACAGAATTGTACGCCTCTTAAATCTTGAATCTCCTCTTTAATTCCATAACATTCCAAATAAATTGTATATAGCTCACAATCATATACAGAAGCTTAAAACCTCTAAAGGCATATTTGGCCTCTGTTTCCAGGTTGATTCCTTCATTTCTTCCTTCATTTTTGTTCCAACTGAGTCTCTAAGCATTGATTCAACTGTTTCCATCAGCATATTTTCTGCAAAAGCCTCAAAGCTGCACAATCTAGTAGAAATATTGAGAAGCTTCCTTTTGATGTATTCCTGGAAGTTTCAAACTGCTCAAAAGCCACAATTCTTTCCTGAATACTTATACTCTCTACATAGTCTAGCGCAGATTAATTGCTTCACCTTCTGGGTTCAATCAGTTTTGTCTACCGCTACTAGTTCGCCAATTCATGACAGAGAGTATATGTTGACCAATAGGCTTATTCTTATTGACTTCCTTCTAGATTATCTTGCAAGAAAACAGTTCATTGTATGGGCATATTTGATACAGTAATTTTCACCATCTTCTAACATCATATTATCTCATTATATGGATTTAACTGGACTTTAACAGTACATTTTAAACTTCACATGTAAATGTGTGGATGTGAGTTCTATATCACTCCTGGTGATTTCTTGGACAAGTCAATTTTTTGGCAAGTATTTTTTTAACAGTATGCCTTTGCCATTTTAAAAGGCCTGAATAAGAATGTCTGGTTCGTCCAGCTCAATTTGTGGCCAAAGTAGGACTAGAACTCAAGGTTTCCTGGTTTGTAGCCCAGTGCTTTAACCACTACATGAAACTGTCTCTCTTCACTTATAAGAACCAGCTTTATTAATCATATCTCGACTATCATTTTGAAATGTAGTTAGACTAGTGATTATTCTTAAAGTTTACTTGAAGACTTTGTACCATGTAAAAAAAGGGGAAAGATTGGTAGTAGGGAACAAAATGTGATAATAACTAGCACTAATATCTGGATTGAAATCCAGATAACTGCTATTCTTATCACATAGCATTCATCTGAAGATTTTTCCCCCATCCCATGTATTATATCTGTATAATCCCCTCTAATTTGGTTTTAAAATAATCTTTTTTCACAATAAGGTGAAACGTTCTCATTTTTATGTTGCCTGTCACTAGTTGTTTTCCAGTAGAATCATGGGATTTATGTAATAATGACAAGTAAATAGTTTCTTTCTTTTCTTTTTTTTTAGCAAGAAATGACCTCTTTGTGTCAATTCCAATTAAGGAAAAGTTTTTTGCTCTTCTTATATCATCCCCTGCTAAACACATGATTTTTGCTAATAGAAAGTGAGGGAAGAGTTGGAAGGAAAGGTTTGATAGCAACTGCAACTGGTCATAAGTTCAATTAAAGCTTAACTTTAAACTTAAAGTTCATAATTCATAATATACTTCACACTCATAATACATTAAATATTTATTGAGTTATATAGCCCTTTTGAAATACTTTTTTGGTGCAAAAAACTCATCCAATAGGAGTTATATAATAATTATTTGACAGCATCAAAAGCCTTAGATAAAAAGAGAAATTTCAACCAGTGAGTGAAAATTAAAACCCAGACTCTGGTCTCTATTATTGAACACAAAAGGAATTTGAAATGGACTTCTTCCAGGGAAGTAAAGCTGGGAAATGATGCAGGTTGGGCTCCATAGGTATACTAAACCAAAGATTTATTTATTTATTTATTTATTTATTTATTTATTTATTTATTTATTTATTTATTTATTTATTTATTTATTTATT
>JANHFP010002569.1:11095-23238 GCA_032468135.1 Calamaria suluensis | reverse complement strand
GGGCTGATTGTCCTCCTTGGCGGGTGGGAGACAGGGTATTACTTTCAACCAAGTTCAGTGCTCTGTTACCTCACAAACATATTACCTGAATTAACTTGAAAGGAGCAACATACATACAGACAGAGGCTTAAATCATCTATAACTAAACAACACCTTTATGACTTGCAATCATCTCATCAGAAATTAAAATCCAGGAAAAGCTTCCTTAGGTCAACAGAAGATTTTTAAGAATTTGAAAGCAGATTGGGCCTATGGAAAGCTTCAAAGAACCAAAATTGGATGGAATAAACAGAGGAGCTGGAACCTGGGTCTGGCAAAAGCTGGAAAACATGGAAATTGTTGAATAGACTATGAACAAGTACAAGAAAATTCAGAGAAATTCTGAACAAATGGGGCTATCCAGTGAGTTCTTCCCTTTGCCATTGTGGTGACATGTAGACAACAACACATATGTATACTTGCCCTTTGCACCTTGATCAGTGAATACTTGAGAACACCATGGCAGCACACCAGAAAACAATTAATGTTGCTAGTTTCTGGACAAGATCTGTTTAACAGTACATATATTAATCATGTATTTAAAAATGTAAATTTTATGTCATATAGTATGCCTTATTTTAATTGTGGTGCTTCTGTCATGAATAAAAATAAATTCAAAGCAAATACATTTTCTTGCAAAAGTTTCTGTCACAGATGCAAAAGAAACTGAAGTTCATTTGCAACACCTATTTCAGACCCCCACCAAAATAGATGTCATTAATTACAAGAAACAGGAATGCTAAAGTTAAAGTTATTTATCTTCTAATCTATAGCATCTAAAATAACAGAGAAAACAGCATCAGTGTATGAAACAATGCAGGAGACAGATGAATACGTTCTGCCAGGAATGTCAATGTTTGTTTCCTGTTGCAAAAATAGATATTACCAGATTTACAATAAAATAAAATTTACTATGTATTTTGTAAGCAAAGAAGCAAAATCTCTATTCAGTAGGCAAAAATGAAATTGATGCTAACGGTGGCTCAGAATGTAAATTCTTGAAAAATTGTAACTTAAACTAAACTAATAAAAACATCAAACCAACAAAATAAGAGTTGGGAGAGTTTGAAGTAGGTGGAAAAGTTGAAGCAGTAACAGACTTTTTTCTTCCTATGTTAAAAACTACAAAGGGATTGTGACAGTAGCTTTAAAATTAAGAGTTTCTTGTTATATGAATCATATCTTGCTACTAGGGAGAAAGGTTGTGATTGATCTATACAAATATTAAAATACAGAATTATTAAGTATTTTTAAAAATATTTATTCAAATGGTGGTGGGAAAGAGATCTGTAGTGTAATGGTCATAGTCATTTTTAATTGTAACATAAATCTACCTGGATGAAAAGTGGTTTTTAGCAGGTTCTGACCAGTTCTGGAGAACTGGTAGCAGAAATTTTGAGTAGTTCGGACAACTGTTGAATAACATCTCTGATTGGCCCCGCCCCCATCTAATCGCAAATCCCATCTGATTGGAAGGAAATGGGAATTTTGCAGTAACCTTCCCTTGGAGTGGGGAGGGAATGGAGATTTTACAGTATCCTTCCCCTGCCATGCTCACCAAGCCACACCCACCAAGCCACACCCATATAACTGGTAGTAAAAAAAATTGAAACCCACCACTGAAGTGGACCATCAGAAAGGTTGAACACAGAAAAAAATAATGTCTCTAATCTTTGAGAATACTGGTGTCCTTCATCAATTACCATTTGTTCAGTGACCAATTTAAACTGGAACAACAGGTTAACATTATGTATTATGTTTTACAGATACATACTTTTTTTTTCTTTTTCCAACTGGAAAAATTACATTGCCCAAGATTGTGCAGTAGACTTGATTACATAATTCCTGCCAGTTTGGAATGTTTCCTGTTGCTGTATGGAAAGAGTACATTTTCTTCCAATATTCATAGGATAGATTGCATATACTCTGATAACACATCCTCTGACAAGGGTCACAAAGGTGGTTCATGTAATGCTGGCAACAGACTTAATCATGTAGAACAGAAGAAAAATATATTACTAGTAGCAGGAAGGAGCAACCCCAGGGAAATACAACCACATTTGGTAATGTAAGCCCACATTATGTGATTTAAGGTTGGAAGTTTGGGAGTTGCAGTTCCTAATGGGCAATTGCAAAATTGCTTCTATTAGCATAAATAGATAAACTCATACTGCTGCTAAAATAGTAGCTGATAGAGAATTGATGAGGATAAAGAAATGTTATCAGTATCTTCAGGTTACAAACCACCATGCCAACTTTACAGCAGAACACTTTTAAACATAGATCATGAATGTCTTTTTGTTAAAACAATGTTACCCAACAAGACATACACAGAATTCAGAGGATAATTAAAACTGAAGAAAAACAATTGCTACCAATCTGCCTTCCATTGAGAACCTATATACTGCACAAGTCAAAAAGAGGGCTGTGAAAACCCCTCACATTCTGGACACAAGCTGTTTCAAGTCCTACCCTCAAAACAATGCTATAGAGCACTGCACACCAGAACAACTAGACACAAGAACAGTTTTTCCCGAACGGCATCACTCTGCTAAACAAATAATTCTATCAACACTGTCAAACTATTTACTAAGTCTGCATTACTATTAATCTTCTCATCATTCCTATCACCCATCTCTACCCACTTATGACTGTATGACTGTAACCTTGTTGCTGTTATCCTTAATATTTATATTGGCTGTTTCCTAATACAATTTGATTGCTTATCTGTACCCTATGACTATCATTAAGTGTTGTATCTTATGATTTTTGGTGAACATATCTTTTATTTTATGTACACGGAGGTGATAATGCAATGCACAATTATCAATGTGCTCCAACTCACTGATGCCTACCAAATTTCCTGTCTCTTATGACTTTTTAAAAATATTATTTTAGTGACCCCCCCCCAAAAAAAAAGTCCTAACATGGGATGCTGTAAAGCAAAACATCAACCTCTTACATATTATTTGCTAGGAGAAAAGCTTTTGAATCCTACTAGTGATAAAGGAGGATATTTTTTAGCTCAGAGTTGAAATGAGGGATACTTGGTGCTCTGAGTTTGGTTGTTTCCTTGCAGACATTTCATTACCCAAACCAGGTAACATCATCAGTCTTAATCAGTGCTAGAATGCCACTGGGATGCATTTTGAGAAAATAATTTGCATTCTGATAAATAACAGTTTTATGATTGCAATTTTATGAATAAAGAAATTATCTGTAGTTATCATTCCATCACTTGCCATTTCCTTTCCAAATTTCAAATGTAGTCTAAGTTCAAAAGTTATCTATCTTTCAGATATAATGTTTCTGGTGATATGTCACATAATTTTTCAGGTATCTGAAATCTGTAATGAAAGATTTGATCCTACTATCCCTGTGAAAATTACCCAGTCTATGAATATAAGAACAAAGCAAATGTTCATATTTTTAGTATCCTCTTTTTTAGTTTTCAGTTATTAAATTGCCCTCTTGGAGTTTTGCATGAGGGGTGAATGTGGCAAGGTGATACTAGCAATACCCATGCTACAGCAAGCCATTATAGAAATTTACTTCAGCTGCTTTCCAATACCATCGAAAGAATGAATACCAACTGTTCTCTTGGATGACTGGCAAGAAACTGCCTAGAGTTAAAACTCTGAGATGTAGGTCAGAATAAAGCCCTTGCATAGTGTAAGGCAATTATCTGTTCTAAACAAATCATCATTTATAGTTCTGTCATATACGGGTTTTTCTGCCAAATTAAGATAATTGCTTCATAAGGTGTTAGGTTTTTCGCAAGTTCAGATTTACTGCTGTGTCCTGGTTTGACTTTAGACCTGATGGACTTCTCACTGCCAGAAATTTCAGAAAGCTGACCCTTTCATATCAACTTTTAGTGTCATGTAGGCATGATGAAAATACTTAATTTAAAAATATATTGAGGAGGTGTACATTCAAGAATGGATTTTAGAATTGCAGTTGCTAATTCTGCAAGGTCATCAGCACAAGAAATAGCAAAATTGACAAATGGATGATATAAGGATATATTCAGCACACCCTGCCATTCATCAAACTTTGACAGAAAGTGATCTCTATCCTCATTGAATGTACTAGATCACAAATCTCACTTTTATGCTATACTGCATTGTAAGAAAATATCATATTGTTTGTTCAATGGGAACAAGTATGAATCAATGGCCTATTTTCTCAGTTGGTTAATGAAGCCTGAAAAAATCACATTGAATTCTCTGCACTGTTTGTCTAGACTGCTGTGGTCTTTTTGTATTTCTCATATAAGATTATATATTTTTTATTCTAGTAGTTGTCTAACATACTGTTGAGATCTTATGAGAAATAGATGAAAAGAAATAACTGAGTGCAAATGTTTGAACACTGATTTCTTCTCCTTTTTATACCCACAAGTTAAATACAAAAAAAAAAAAAACCCCAAAAAACCCCCACACATCCAGAAAGGCATCTCTGTTTAGGGGCAAAGCAAATCTTAGCATCTTACTGTTATTTCAGGAAAGAATAACAAAACCTGCAGCTAGTTAGAATATTCAAATAAAGTTTATATAACTGACTTCTTTTTGCCCTTTGGCCATCTCTGACACCTCAGTTCAGTAAAATTACCTTGATATTATAAGGTATTCATGAAGAAATCACTTTGCAACTTGGAGCTTAAAACAACTTGCCTGGAAGCCATCAGGCTGGCATTTTCATTCTGCATGAGCAGCATTTGTTAATGCCATAAATGTCACAGTTGATCAAGATTTTACCCAGGTTTCTGTTTTCTGTTTCTGATTTGCATGTTATCACATTTAATTTTTGTAACCCAGAGAATGGCAGTCGGGTAAGGAAATGAATAGATTTGGTGCACACTGGTTGGGCTTTCCCACAAGAAAGAAAGACATTACTTTGCATTCTATACATTATGTGGCCCTCTGTGGACTCAGAAACTGAGAGTAGAAAAGTTCCTTAAATCTTAAAGCAGAGAAGGAGTATATGGGTTTTTGGATATAGATAAGGATCTTTGGCAAATTGTGTGAGGTCCATAATAAAGTGTGGATGAAAGGGGAGACAGGGGAAAGTGGGAGACAAAATTTAAGAGTTTGGGGAATGGAACACGTACAAAGTATCTTCAAGGTACTTGGGATTACAGCAGATACACAGGAGAGAAGGTAAAGAAGTAGATATTACCTTAGACACAAGTGGTGGAAAAATGAAATTGACAAAGAAGTATAAAATAAACTTTTAAAAACCCAAACAAACAGGCAGAGCTTTCAAATTAAAGGAGACAGAAAAATTACATCTCGGCAAGAAACATGAAAACATTGCATATATAAAAGCTTTTTTTAAAAAAATAATCTATGGCTATTTTTTCTGAATGCAAGAAATAAAGCAAAGCTGTTCCTGGCTTTTCATAATTGTGGGCTTGTATTTTTCTTGCTGGATCCATACAGGGAGAAGAAGCCACACATTTAGAGACTCTGCAGGTGCAAAGTTTAGCTGCAGGCCTGGCTAAAGTAAATTCTAAAGGAGGTGAAAGGAAGTAAACTTTTCAGATACAGTCCTAGCAATTGTGTTAAAAAGGGAAGGGCAACTACACATAATCTACATTGTTTAACATTCAAAGAAGCCTCCTAGATTTGTATATAACACTTTTCCCAAGGACCATGTTCAATTGTTGATCTACAATTTCCTGGAAACCTAATACTATAGAGATAGAACTGCAGTTCAAAAATCAAACTTAACAAATTACCATAGTTTGTTGTTTTCTAGAAATAGGACAATATATTATGTAGTGGAACTCCAGTTTTATTTTAAATGTATCCCCCCTTTTTTATTTCTCCACTTTTTTAAAGTTGTGTAAATGAATCAGAACACTGGATTTTGTCATGCTTAATACCACGCCAAATGTCCAACTGTAAACTTTGTTTAAACTGAGACTTGGTGAAGGATCAACTGAAAGTGTCATTTTTCCCTAATAATTTCTCAATTTTCAGTTTACTGTACTAACCTAATAGAAGATTGATGTAATTAATAATATAATAGGTAACAAATAAATTTGATATATCAACAAGAGATTAATCCATTTAAGAGATTTATATTTGATTATGGGCTGTTCAATTCCAACACAGCACAAAACTTTACTACTACTACTGCTACTGCTACTGCTACTGCTACTGCTACTGCTATTATTATTATTATTATTATTATTATTATTATTATTATTATTATTATTATTATTATTATACATTTAAATAAAGTCATGGAGTTATAAATAACACATTATTTCTTCAATAGTGTTGGATATGTACTTGGACATGAGCAGGAAGAATAAAGATGGAGAGTGACATCATTTGTGCCATGGTGTCATCACTCAAATGACAAAATGGCAGATATAATTTACATTAGTTGAATCATAATGGTATGTTTATTAGTTATCACTTTGTAAACTTTATTGTAAGATCATTTCATATTTTTTTAAAAAAAATATTTCAGGATTGCTTCTTTCTCCTATATATTAAGAATAGTTTTTCTGTAGAACAAACATTTGCCCAAAATTTACCTTGAAAGTTATCATTTTTTTTCTCAAATTACATTTCATTGCCATGTATATATTGATTTCAATCAGCTGAAACTTTGGCACTTTTAAAATTGATAATATTTATGTAGAATATTGTAGTGATCAAATGAATCACAATTATGAGGATACATCATTGAAGTCTTTGAATAATTCTATGTAGAGATAGTTTTCAACAAACACCATCTGCTGGACAGCTGGTGACCTGAAGGAAATATCTTCTTCATCACACATCCATGATAGTATGAATTACTTAACTTGAGGCTTGTCCAATCTGCTATCATCCAGCTGTCTTGCAATAGTGTTTCTAGAATTCCTAACTAGCATAATTTCAAGGGATGTTAGTGCTTGTAAGAACCTCCATGTTGGAAAAGACTGACCTACCTTATAAGCCATCAGAGCCATAGAAGAAAAATATACAATAAACCCTATCTTTTTGCTTTCTTTTTGTACAATTACATTTCTTTTGATTGGTACACTTATTTAAAAAAATAATGATGATACATGATGATATGGAACTGAGACTCATAATGTTTTAGAAGTTCAAAGTACTGGTATCTTTGAGAAAAAGCAATTATTTTCTTGTGAAAAAGATTGGAATCACATTAAAAAGTAGAAAAAGTAATATCTGAAGGGTGTTTTTTTTTAAAAAAAAGTAGGGATTTTTGAAATTAAATATTATATGTAATATATGCATAGTTTCACAGTTTTGAATTTTAAACCTTGAAGTCAAGGGTGATCTGCCCATATCTATATGCTTGGGCCACAGATAATTTCTTGGCACATAAGACAATAGGAATATAGTACTACATGGAAGGTTTCAATTTTAGTGTTTCCAAATATGCAGTCCACATTTTGCCAGTTAATTCCAATGTAAGAAAAGGGTTTCAGTTTATGGGTGCTTGTTACTATTTACTGTAGTGTCTTCTATTCTGTTAATAGCTTTCTCATACACCCAGAGGCTCTTGGACCAATTGAAATAAAATACATATATATTACTGTTTGTTTATGTACACCTACACAAAACACACAAAGAAAGAAACAGAGAAATAATAGAATGGATAAGAAGTCTTATTCCCATACGTTTCACTTTTAAGTTACTTTGAGTTTAAGAAACTGAAATATGTTGATATCAAAGTGTTCAGCTGATCAAATGACAGCTCATAGCAATTTTTTCACATTATCTTAAAAGTACACAAAAGGAGAATAATTATCCATAGAAAATTTACAAATTGTGCTTTCAATAAGTATTTCACCATTTGTCAAGAAATTTATTCATCTTACTATTTTAAATGAGCAATTTAAGCCCAGTGATTTATGAATATCACAGCATTTAACAAAGTATTGCTTATTTCATATTTGTTTAAGTCACTGGATCGTAGACTTTTTTTTACCCAATATCATTTATAATATCACTTCCTTTGGTTTTCACTGAAACATATGTTTGTTCTTTATATATATTTCTGGACTATAGGCAATAAGTGATGCCACTTTTTCAAATTCTATTTCTATCCATATTTTGAAAAGTTAATTCAGACATAAATTTTAAAAATTGTAAGATGCTTTGAAAGATGGAAAACACTGGGTAGTTCACTAACCTGAAGGAAGATGAGTAATTGACTTGTTGATATCTTATTATTTACTTATACCTCATATTGGTATTTCTTTTCCTCAGAGATTTTATATGTTTAGTTGTGTTTATTAGTAAAAGGAGAATACTTATACAAGTATGAAAGAATGTTTTTGTAGATAAATAACTATGTTTTTGTAGATAAACGACTATATTGTTGTTTTGCTTGTTCAGATCATCTTCCATAGCACATTGAAGCTAATACAATATGTTGGACATGTGTACCCCTCTCTAAGTTTTTGAATTATAATTTCTAATAGCTCCAGTACATAAGTTAAAAATGAGAAATGTTAGAATATATAGTATAAATAATAAAAATAAAATATTGGTTGGTTTATCTTGCTTATAAGTGTAAAAGTTAATCTCAACTACTAGTGGCTAATTGCTAAAATAAAATGGCTTTTTTTAAAGATAAGAATGCAAAGAGGATCTATTTTTAATTCAAAAAGAAGACTTTGTCCCAATATTAGAAATCTAGGAAATAATATGCTGCTGAAGTTAAATGTTTTAGAAACTCAGATATTATTTATCTATCATTTTTGGCATAACAACATAGTACACTAGGGATTAGCAACATAGGATTTCAAGAGATCATAAATACCAATAATTAAAATGACATAAACACTTGTAATAACAGTGTTACAAATTGAGTCAAATGTTCCCAAAGCTGCCTGTATAACTCTTTGAGGTATGAGAAGAAACACAGGTGTGTTGTCTGCATAACACAATGGTGTTTTGTTTTGTTGTGTATAGTGCTCAAAATTTAACTGTGGCATAGGCATCGCTCATGCTGATGCATTAAGCCGCTGCCCGTTGCCCGCCACTATTGGGGATCCAGCCCCTGCCCTGTCCGTCCTCCTTGTAGAGGCCCAAGGTTTTCCCCTTACGGCCAGGGATATAGCATACCACTTCACCAAAGACCACATCACATGCCATGTTTTGGATTGGGTAAACAGGGGTTGGCCACTTGGCCAGATGTTCCCGGAGTTTAAGCAAGACTTACTTGCGGAGCCAACTCTTCCATCCCTGGTCAGCAGTGAGCTACCTCCTGAGCTGGCTCTGGAAGACCTTGAGGAACAACAAATATCCTCCTTCTCCTCCATCGACCGCTTTACCCAAAGTGCTAAGATCTGCACAAGACTGCAGGTGCCCTGCGTATTTAGACGACTACGCATGCATCGGTCTGGGCATGAAGGAGTGTTAAGTCCTTGTCTTAAGATGTTGCGTGCTCATTGACTAAAGCATGCAGGGAATCATAGTGGGAAAATGAATCCCTGTGATTGGACGTTGCCTCTGGACAGCTAACATATAAAATGAGCTGTCTAATAGTTTCACTGTTGCTGTTTACTGAAGGCTATTTAAGTTCCATCTAGTTGTTAAGCCTGAATAAATGGCTTGTTGGTTAAAGCTCTAGCCTCAGTGATTATTTCCCTCACACAGCTAGTATATAGCATTATCAGTGTGAGGCAAAAGTCAATATGAATTAGTTAATATTTATAACCAGTGATGGGATTCAAATAATTTAACAACTGGTTGTCTGCCCTAATGATTTCTTTCAACAACCAGTTCACCAAACTGCTCAGAAAGTTAACAACTGCTTTGCCTGAAGTGGTGCGAACTGGCTGAATCCCATCACTGTTTATAATATATTTACTGTGTCTATACATAGAACAGGATTTTTTTTGACCTGCGGTCATTTTATTTTATTTGCTTTTGCTATTTGGGAACAACAGAAAATAAAGAAAAATTAGGAATTTTAAGAATGGCCCCATTAGGAACACCAAACAACTAGATAAACCATACCAAGCCATTAGCAAAAAAGCAATGGTTTGATACTGTTCAGATCGGTGGTTGTGAATATGTACAGAAAGCAGATACAACACCATGCGTGGGTATGCATCAGAGATGGGTTTCAGAAGGTTCTGACCCATTCTGAGAGCCAGTAGTGGAAATTTTGAATAGTTCAGAGAACCAGTAAGTACCACTTCTGACTGGCCCCACCCTCATCTATTCTCTGCCTTCTGAGTCCGAGCTCAGGATTTTGTAGTAACCTTCCCATGGAGTGTGGAGGGAATGGAGATTTTACAGTATCCTTTCCCTGCCATTCCCACCAAACCACGCCCACCAAGACATATTCACAGAATCAGTAGTAAAAAAAATTGAATCCCACCACTGGTGTGCATGTATACACATGTGAGTGTTGTATCCACACAAAATTAAACTCAGCACCATACTAGTATTTGTTATTAATAATTGTGCACTGCAAAAACAACATTATATTAATAGATATGGTACCTAATATCTGCAGATCTTTTTATTATACTACTAATAAGAACACTCAAGTATCACCAGGATATTGTCTTGTGTTTATGAACTGATTGGGTAGTAGAATTAGATTAGAGCAAGTTTCAATTCTAAATAATTTATACAAATTCATGTCCATAAAATAGAATACCATTTAAAAGAGTAATTGTCTGGAATTACAGTCATATTACTGACCTTATAAAATCTTTATTTTCTTCATGTTGTTTTATATATGCAACAGTCTAGAGTCATCATTGTTTTTCTTTCATTTTCTTTGCTCTCCATGCTCTCCAAATGTTCTCTGAAATCTTCTAAAATTCAAAACAGATATGAGTAGCACAAAGAAAAGGATTTGTCAGAAGATGGGCTATTGCAACCATAAAGAGAGTAAAGATAATTACCTGAACTGAGAGATCCATTAACAAGGCAATAAGGGATAAAATATTATTTAAGTCTGAAACAAGAAGGTATGTTTCTTAGTCTAGTCTACATTATTGGGCTGACATTAATACAGAGAAAATCGAAATGAAACTGTTTTTAGGATACATAACTATTCCATTTTGGTCTATTAACTGTCAATTATTTTCTATATAACATAAATAAAGTATATTTAAACATTTCTTTACATTATTCGAGGCACCCATTTCATTAAAATAGCCTTGAATCATAAATGAATTATATTATTTTGTTTTTGAATTTGACACAATATTGTATTTGAGGCAAGCTTATTAAAAATGTTTTTATTTGTTTTTATGCCAAATAAGCTGTCATGAATGTGTACATGTACATGCCTGCACACACACACACACACACACACACATACACACACCTCAGAATGTATTTTGTTTGTTTGTTTTATTTCTTCAACTTAAACATTGAAATAAATGAAGTTATCTAAAAATGATCTTAGCATTTTTAGAATTTCAATTAACCATATGTTACAGTAATTCTTTGGCACAGTACACAGCTTTTGTTAAAATCTTGTGTATTCTTGGTTTATTGAACATGTGTGAGTGACATATTTATCCTTATCTACAAATGGACTTCTATTTTGGTTTATATTATCATATTTCCATCAAATCCTCAATTTGAGCAAAATTCGTTCCAAGGCTACATGCTGAGAATCTGGGAAAAGTTCTATACTGCACCCTGCTTCTATCCATAGAAATGCCACTCCATCCAGATGAGAAATCCCTACTGGAAGAATTAATATCTGTAAATCTGTTGTAGTAATGGTGGTTTCATTAGAAGATTGGCAGAGAGGAATTGTATGGCTGTACAGTGGGTCCTTGCTTAATGACCACTCATTCATCAAATATTCAAACTTGCAATGGCACTGAATGAGAGGTACTTAGACAGGTCCTCATACTTATGATGGCTGCAGAAGCCCCATGATCATGTGATCACCATTAGTAACCTTTTTTGCCAGCTTTTTTGCCAGCTTCCTATAAGCAAAACCAATGAGGAAACCAGCAGGATATTTCAAATGGCAGACATATAATGTCATATCTACAAGACCGCATCTTGCCAGTGACCTCCTCGTGACCGGTGCGTACACACAGAGAGGGCCTGTTGGGGGTCCCATCGGCTTCGAAATGTCGG
>JANHFP010002565.1:58463-72276 GCA_032468135.1 Calamaria suluensis | reverse complement strand
AATCCTGGGAGTTGAAGTCCACAAGTCTTAAAGTTGCCAAGTTTGCACACCCCTTTTTTATATGAAATAGGCAGAGAGCTACATAGAGTGGTGTGATAAGTACAATTTCACCCTGACTATTGCCAAGGGCTTTCAAGACTTCGTTTTTAACCTGATGTTAAAATATCTGCTTATGTCAGAAAGCCATGTTGCTGATTTTCAGCAATTCTAGATCAGGAAATTGATATTCTCAAGAAAAGCTGGAAGTAGCAGTCAAAAGTCTTGTCCACTTCATCCTCCTCCCACATGTTGTATTCCAGATCACTCTCCAGTACAGAGGTTGTAGTGAAGGCAGAAAGGGTCCCTGACCTTATGGAAGTATCCCATGGAGTAGGCAAAGGGACAATCTTTAAATGAATCCATATGGGAAGCAGCAAAGAAACTGCTACTCATTTTCTGAATTAAAGGCACCAGGGAAGGTGAGGCCATACCATTGGATAAGATAAATTAATTAATAGGCTACTTAGGGTGGAAGCTGGTAGAGTTGGGAAGGCACCATTGCTTGTCTTATAATCCTACACAGGGGTGGGATGCTGGGGGTTCGCAGGAGCTAAGATTCTGTGCAGTTCAGAGAACCCCCAAATCCTACTCCTGGCTGCTCCTGCCCACCCCCTCCCAGGAGTCCCCACATGGCCTGTTTTGAATGCAGGTAAGTGCAGGGCATACATGGAGGTTTGGGGAGGGCAAAAAAACAGGCCTACCAGAAATTCAGGAATGCCAGAAATGGGCCCATTTCCACCTCTAGATGGCTTCCGGAGCCTGGAGAGGCCGTTTTTGCCCTCCTGGAGGCTTGAGGAAAGTCTCCAGAGCCCAGGGAGGGCGAAAAACACACACACTGTGGTGCAGGAAGCCATCTAGGCCATGCCCACCCAGCAACTGGGCAGAGAACCCCTTACTAAAAATTTTGAAGCCCACCCCTGATCCTACAGTTGGAATGGCCATTTAGCCCATTACTCCAAATATTACTAGCTTATCCAGCCTCTCCTGATAGGTTGCCAGTCCAAACTCTAGAGAAGTTGGCAGTGTATCATGTGCTTATCCCTTCACAAGGAGCTTGTCGAAGGGAACAATAGCTTGCACATCCAAAATTAATGTATTCATTAATATTTTTATTAGATTTGTATTCTACTATTATTTGTTACAATTAAAAGGTATATACATAACGCTCCCACCTTCCCTTTTTCCCCCCAAGAACCTTGAGAGGTGAATTGGCCTCAGAGAGAATGACATGATCCAAAGTCCCTCCGCTGGCTTTTATACTAAAGCAAGGATTAGAACTCAGAGCCCTGATTTCTAATCCTTCACCTTAACCTCTATACCAGAATGGCTCCTTATCGTATATCAGCTCAATATCAAGGGCTTAGTAGCTTTAGTGCTTCCTAAATCAGAGCTCTTTTAAAGCACCTTAGAGGAAAGATATAAGATAAATTAAAGCAGTATTGTACTCACGTAAACCAAGAAATCTTTTAAGGCGCTTGTGATTCCTTCCGAAAAAGCTATTGCTTTAGAGATGTGCTGAACTGTAATGGCTGTGACTTGGACTTTTTCAGGCAATTTAATTACTACTTGACCATCAGATCCCGAGAATGCCCAGCAGTTTCCAGGGTTAACATCCGGCTACAAACAAGAGACAATTCACATAAATAAAATGTTCAACAGATGCAGTCTGAATTCAGGTCCTACAGGTTGATTTTAAGTGTGAGTACAGTAACAAATGGGGTTTCTCCAAGAGTATGGTGAACTTTATTGTGAATGTGTGACAAAAGTACTTCTGACCTCTAAGCTGTGTTTTTTCTGGTTTATTAAGAAGTCAGATACACCAGCAAAGTAAATTATTGGTGTGTAAATAGCGTTTTGTATTTAAAGCAGAATAATATCCCAACAAGTGTAAATTTTCCAATCAACTGCAATCCGGAAAATGTCATTCTTCCCCCATTCCTTCCTGTTGAATGAGGCATTCTCTCTTTCTCTTTCTCTGTCTCTCTATCTACCTTTTAATCTCACTGAGGAGATTAGTGAAGAGAATGAGCGAGAAAGGCCCAGGTTCTCCAACATTTTTATTTGCATTCCCCTAGAAATGAAGGGAATGGATGAGGCGCTGGGAAAAAGGATTACATAAAGTAAGGCTAGTAGAAGGTGAGAAGAACAGAGAAAGGGGATGGATGGGATTAAGCCCATTATAGGAATATTCCTAGAAGATTGACAGATTGTTACTAAAGATGGCATGTTCCCAACCATTTATCACCAGCAGTCAATGCGTCAACAACTAAATATACAAGAGACAATTTTCTTCCATTCTGAATCCCAATGATGAAGAATTCTATAGAAACAGGAGAGAATTCTCTTTTTGCCTCCCAATGTCCAGAAGGCATAAATAAGAAGAATCAGTCTACACTATAGCAATAGCAATAGTACTCTTAGATTTATATACCGTTCCACAGTACTGTACAGCACTCTTTGAGCTGTTTACAACATCAGCAGCCCCCAACAATCCGGGTCCTCATTTTACCAACTTTGGAAGGGTGGAAAGCTGAATCAACCTTAAATTGGTCAGGATTGAACTCCTGGCACTGAGAAGAGTTAGTCTGCAAACCTGCATTCTAGCCACTGTGTCATCACAACTCTTGCCATTTTTAAAGACAGCACCACAAAACTTCACAAACTATTCCAGATATACATTCAGAAACAACGTTCAGAGGAGAAAGGGAACATTTTGCTCTTCTCTGGAATATTCAATTTTTGAGCTGGAGAGTTTTGTGCACCCCTCACTCTGCTCTAAACCAACTGAAATCATATTTGCGATTTGTGAATTCAGCCTTAGTGTAATCAAATGAAATAAAATGTAACAGTTATATTTTCAAGTCAGAATAAGCCCTGAAAAACTGCAGAATTTTTTTTCAGAGCCATACAGAAATATGTGCACAATGAACATAACAAGTGGCACTGAGCTTTCCTTAAAATTAAATGAAGTCAGATTTGATCAACATTTCTATCTGCAATACAAGATGTCTAGGAAATCCAAATGTTATAGTGTAGGCTAGATTGAAAAGTTAAAGAAAACAAACATCCAGAAGAAAATAATGACATGTATGTAGTTATGAGCTAGAAACTGGACTCAGAGGACAGTACTATTTTTCTAGCTGAGAAATTGTACTATTCTACTGAATTAATTAATAGCAGTGATAGAAATATTGCACCTGTAAAATAGTTTCAGGGGGGTTGGCTGAGGAGATAAATGGAAACCAACAGTATTCCTGGTTCAAAAAATCGTAAGTCGTAGATGTTCTGTCTTTATCGATCGTGGCTCCTAGATAGACAGACAGATGATTATGTAACCTCAAGTTGTTTTCCATTCCTAGTGAGCACATAGATGTATTCTCTCATGAAGCTAAGTGTCAGATTTTTAAAAAAGTCTAGAATTAGTACAGAGTAAAATACAAAGAGATTTCTTATCAGAAATTACATTCATTCATGTGTAATTTCCCAATATCAGTTCCCACATAGATAGCCTCCATGTAAGAAAGATGATACTTTTATAAAGGCTAGAATAAGTACAGATTAAAATATAAAGAAACTTTTCATCAGAAGTTACATTCATTTATAAATAATTATCCAATAGTAATTCAACTTTTGTAGTTTAATGTAGAAAAAGAAAAATCTGTCAAATATTATTTCAAGTCATTTTCTTATTTTTTTTTTACAAGTTTCAATTCTCATACCACTTTGCTCAATTTGTCTATTTGCGTATATTTCCTTCAATATATATGTTTATTTATTCAACATATTCATATGGCTGCCCAACTCTTACACAATCATTCCAGACAACTTACAACATTAAAACATCACCCAATTAACCCTTCCTCCCCAGTGGCAGTTTTACCACAAACTCACATCAGCAACTCAGTTGGCTCCATATCAACCAGGGGTCCTTGGGCCTGCTGACAAATGCAAGGCTTCCAAAAAAACCCATAATAAGATGGAGGCCAATCTTATTTCGGAGGGAATGATGTTCCAAAGGGAGGGAGCTACTATAGAGGAAGCCCTTCTCCTTGCTCCCACAAGATGTACCTCCCTAATAGATGGAACCCACAAAATACGTTGCCTTCCCACTCTGGTGGGCCAGGAAGATGTAACTGAGGAGAGGTTGTCCTTGGAGGGATTTAAATGTGATACCCAGCACCTTGAGTTGCGCTCAGAAGCAGATTGATAAATTCCCTCAAAAGAGGTGATACCGTGTTTTCCCAAAAATCAGACACTGTCTTATATTTTTTGAACCCCAAAATAAACGCTTGGTCTTATTTTCGGGGAGGTCTTATTTTGGGGCACATGGAGCAAGATTCTTGCCATTTTACCTGATTTCCACCTCTGTGTTTAAATATTTTTGGGGATGGCTTGTTTTCAGGGGCAGGCTTATTTTAGCACATGTGCTCAAAAGCCCGATTCGGCTTATTATCAGGGGATGTCTTATTTTATGGGAAACAGGGTACATGCACAAATCTTCCTTTGTGCAAAACTATATATGGACCATTGAAGTTTAAATCAACCAAAGCTTCCAGATACTTCTCAAGGGCAACCAGGTTATCAAGATCCAGAACTGGTGTAACTGGTGCACAACTCGCAGTTTATGCAAAGGCACTCCTGGCCATGAATTGCAAACCCAAAGCCACTCCATCTTGCCAGGGCATTACCTATTGACTTTTGAGCCCAGTCAGCCATCTGTATATCGTCTTCAAAAATCTTCTTAAAAGCCAAATTGAGTACATCGAGCATTTCCTGTGAAGGAGAAGAAAAATGCATCAGGGGAATGGTTTATACAAATATCAGTTACATACGTTAGACACCATAAGTTCTAAATAACACCATGGACTTGGTTCCAACTGCTAGCAACAGATGCACGAATATGGACAATGAAGCATCATGCCAAAAAAGCCAAAGGTGGCCAGTTCAGGAAATGGTTTGTTTCTCATGTTTGCTGCGTAAAGATAGGAAAGAAATGTGCCCAATTGAATAGCCCATAAAGGAATGTTAACTGGTATCTAATATAATTTCTTTCATATCAAATTTTAGCTAAGAAGAGTGCCTGCTGGTGGTTAAAACAGTATGCATTACAATTCTTTTAGATAGTATTCAGGTGTCTCCATAGGTTATTTAAGTACGTGAAAAGATTATGGTTATGAAGCAAGCCAGCCCTGGGACACAACTGAGAGCTCTACTTCAAATATCCCTCCTCCTTTCTCTAGAAATGACTCAGCTGATCTCTACAAATCTTGAAAGACAGCATATCACTTTGAGAGCTCTAGTCAAAGGCATTTTGGGTCCAATGCCAAAAGAGAAAACTTTGCGCCAGTGCAAAAATATCTTGTGCAATGCCCACGTTTTTTGGATATGAAGGCTGGGAATTCTGCGGAGAAGAAAAGTAGGTAGAAAGGAGAGGTGATTTAATCATTCTTAGGATCATTAATCCAGACATACAGACAATCTCACGTAGCAGGTTGGAGATCTACAAATTCCCTTTGAACCTTTGGTAAAGGATAATCCCATAATTTTGCCATTTTATTTATTTATTATTAAATTTCTATACCAACCAATTCTCCAAAACACTAATTGCTTTGTCTTCACCATAAAGACTTAAAACATACTAGAACACCTTTATTGTAAGTATCACTATCTTGAGCAGTGGGAAACCTCTGTCTATGGGTTGTCCAAACTTTTCCAGCCCAGATCCAGTAGTTCTACTATTTGCCTCATGTTACTGCATATCTGGCACATCCTTAGCCAAGCAGACAAGATAACCCATCATACAGAGCATACTATTTCCTTGTTAAATACATTTAAGCCTATAGAATAGATAACTGTACAGCGTGCAAGGCTATTTAGTCCTTTCATAGAATAACAGAGATGGAAGGGACCTTGCCCACGCACATGCCTGCGCGCCCTGCCCCACACATGTGTGCACAACCCCCATGCTCCCCCCTGCACGTGTGAGTGACACCCCTGCTCCCCATCCCCCGTGCATGCATGCATAACTCCCATGTATCTCCCTGGCCATCCTCGCATGTGTGTGCGACCCCCACCATCCCGTTTTGCTCCTTGCAGCCCTCCCTGAAGCTTCCTGGGATCAAAAACAGGCTGTGGGGTGGGGTGGGGTGAGCATGCACGCATGTCTCCCACATATGCCCGGCCCCCACACCAGAGATCAGAAAATCAGCTGGCTGGTGGGAGGGGCATGCACAGTGGATCTGAGCTTGGTGATGGCTTGCGTGCCTGGAGAGAGGACTCTGCATGTCACTTGTGACACACATGCCATAGGTTTGCCATCACAGCCTATACCATTTCAGAGAAATGCCTGTCCAGTCTCTTCTTAAATGCCCCCAGTGAAATTTCTGAAGGCAAGCCATTTCCGCTGCTTGATTGTTGTCACCACTAGGGAATTTCTTCTTAGTTCTTAGAGTGCTTCTTCCCTTGATTAGTTTCCGTCCATTGCTTCTTGCCTTGCCTTGTGATGCTTTTGGAGAATAGGTCGACCCCGTCATCTTTGTGGCAGCTCCTCAAATGCTGGAACACTGCAGCATTTCCCTTCTTTTCATTAGACCAGATATACCCAATCCTTGTAACCATTCTCTGTATGTTTTGGCCTCCAGTTCCCTAATCATCCTTGCTGCTCTTCTGTGCACCATTTCTCAAAATCTTGTTGATATTGTGACCACCAAAACTGGATGCTGTATGGGATACTAGTGCCCAGTATGAAATTATAACACACCCTTTGGAGCAGGAAAGAGACTCTCATTGTGGTTCAATGTATCCCCTATTGTATTTTTAAGCATATTTGGCAGTTTTGAAGCTGGGCGTGAGGACAAGCCTAACAGACTTAGTTTCATAAAAGAAAAAACAACAACAACCGAATGACATTCTATGGTAGCAATAGATGAGAAAAGGAAAACGGCAATCCAGAAAGATAGGAAACCAGAGAATTTCTGAGATTAGTTTCAGCTTCCTACTTTCTTCTCTCCTGGAAAGTCACTTTCCTCAAGGATTTCCTTTGTGGACTGTAGGATGCCTTTCCTGATGCTGCCGATCTCAGAATGCATGTCATCCATCTCTTTTTTAAGGCCCTGAATTTCACTGAATTGTTCTTCAAGCAGATGCTGGGATTTCCTTGGAATAAAGAGGGGGAAAAAAATAGGTGTCAGGATTACATACCGGCTGCAAAACTCTGAAAAACTGTGAAATGGCAGCAAAGGATGCAAGCCATTCATTCTATTGTTGCTTCTATCTAGTGTTGCCCGGATCTTTGCAGTAGACTAATGTAATAAAGGTAGTCCTTGACTTACAACAGTTCATTTAATGATAGTTCAATGACACTGAAAAAAAGTGACTTTTCACACTTACGGCTGTTGTGGCATCACCATATTCATGTGATGAAAATTCAGATGCCTGGCAACTGATTCATATTTATGACAGTTGCAGTATTCCAGTCAGTGGTGAAATCTGAACCAATTTACTACCGGTTTGGTGGCCACATATGCGCACTAAGTGCATGCTGCGTGCACACCAAACATACACACATGCAGCACGCGTCAAAATGAGGCTTGGAAAGGTAAATAGAACAGTGCAGGGGGTTATCAGCTGTGGCGCATGATCGTGGGAACCCTTTAAAAAACTTTTTAAAAGTGTTTTTCTTACTAGTTTGGGCAAATAGGTAGTAAAAATGCTTTAAAAAAGTAAAAAAAGGCTCTGATGATCACAGCTGTGACATCTGATCATTGGAATCTATTTTTAAAAAAATTTAAAGCATTTTTTGCTACCTATTTGCTTGAAGCAGAAGTACAAAAAATGCCTAAAATGTTTGTTTTTTAAAAAAAGTCTGACAATCACCTGAGTGATGCATGATCATTGGAACCTTTTTTTAAAAAAACTTTTTAAAGCATTTTAACTACTGCTTCCAGAGAACCAGTAGTAAACAAAAATGCTAAAAAGTTTCTTTTAAAAATTCCAACAATCAAGTATGGATTAGCTGATCATTGGAACTTTATTTTTTTACATTTTTTTATTACCTGTTCAGGGAGCCAGTAGCATTTTTTTACTATCAGTTCAGGTAAACCAGCCCGAACTGGTAGCATTTTTGCAACCTTTTGACAAGCAGTGTGTCAGCCCTGAAGGCCATCTTTTCCTCTGAATCTTCAGGGCTACCACACTTTGTGCTGTGGGAAAGTGGGAGGGGGTTTGCATGGAGTTGGTAGAGTTATTCAGCCATAACAACATTCCTTTCTCTGAGAGTCAAGGATGTTCAGCCTGCACCTGGAGAGGCATGACTGGGAGGCTTCTACAGTTGGGACACTGGATTGATTGGACCATGGGATGGGCATGTAGGTACAGGGGAAGGGACTTCGACTTTCTTTTGGGTGGTGAAAACCCAGGAACTTTGAGATTCAGTTTTTCCCAGATGTGCCAATATGACATCTCTAATAAAATGGATCTTTGAGGAACTGCTTGTGTCGGAGTCTTAGTTGGTTAGGGGATGTCACTTGGAACCCTGACACAAAGTCAATAGGGGGCAGAGTTTCACTTAACAAGGGTAGAAAGATAGTCCTAAAAAGGGGCAAAATCCACCTAACAAATGTCTCATTTAGGAACAAAAAATTTGGGCTCAATTGTGGTCATAGGTTGAGGGCTGCCTGTAATCGTAAATGTTTGCCAGACCATTGCTGGGCCTGCAATGCATCAGCCAATTATTGTGGGTACATAAGCAACATTTTTCCTGAATCTGAAGGATGATAGATTCAGGCAAAAATATATTAACCTGACCCCGATAGCCTATAAATATATGTACTGAGGAATTAATCTTATTGAAATCAGTGGAACTTACTCCCATGGAGTTGCCACTTAAATATTTTAAATATTTTCTCCTGGGGTGCGAAAGAATGTTGCACTGTGGTCTCTAACCAAAAGCAAATGCATATTTATCCAGAGAAGTCTTCCAATGTGTTTTCAATCTTAAGATTGACTCCAAAGGGATTGATGTAGGCCAAGGACGGGATTGGACAACCTATTATTTTTAACCCTAATGTACATGAAGTCATGAGGGTTGAAGCCTAAACTAGATGTAGACCAAGGCATGGCTGGCTGGGGAATTCTGGGAGTTGAAGTCCACAGTTCTGAAAGTTGCCAAGGTTGGGCAGCCCTGTCTTAGATAGTTCCTGTAGGCCTAAGCCTGGCTATGGTGATGCTGAATTTCAATAAGCCACATTCCCTGAGGTTTGTACAGCTCCCAATTATGTACAAGCCCTTAAACCATGACTTTTCTTCCATATGTTAGGTTTGAAGGGGAAGAGACCTCTTTCCAGTGTTGTGGTTTATTGGATGACGATCTCCAGGTTTTTTTAAAGCTTACGTACATTCTTGTTTTTACTATTGTATTTTGTAAACTGCCCAGAGCCGTGGTAGATTAAAGCAGTTTATGCATTTAATGAAGTCTTTTTTAAAATATATTTTGGAGGGATGTGGAATAGCCTTACCAGAGTTCATTCAGCTCTTTTTCATACTGTTTTGCAAGTTCCTGTTGGAAGAAAAACAACAGATATGATTCAGCTTTAATATAAACAATTTATAACATGTGGACCCCAACCACAATTAACTGTAATTAATCTAGGACCATTTTAGGAAAAAAATATACTTCTTGACTTAACTTCAATTCCATATCTACACAGCCAGAATTCTGTATCTTATCATACTGATTACAGATAGTCTTCATTTAGTGATTGCCTCAGATAGTGAAAATTTAGAATTACAATGATGATGAAAAGGTAAGTTTGGGACCAATGCCCACATTTATCTTTGCAACATCATTTGCTTATATGTCCACATTGCCTTGTGCTTATCCGATGCCCCCCTGCTAGAGCCAAGAAATTTTTATTTATGTTTGCTTGTTTGTATCGCACTTTCCATTATTATTATTTTTTACAAAATAACCCATTGTGGTAAACATATCCAACACACTTGTTTTTTCCACAACAATGTGAACTGGGTTAGGCTGAGAGAGTGTGCCTTGCCCAACATCACCAACCTGGAACATTCATGGTTAAGGCAAGAGTAGAACTCATAGCCTCCTGGTTTCTAAGCCAGCATTTCAATCGCTATACCAAACTCAACCAAGCTGTTCCTTCCTGAGCTGCTTGTTTGTGTCGCTGTGCTTTCTCCAAAATTGCTGAGAACAACTTAGCAGGCTCGGTTGTGTAACTTTAATTAGTGGATTGCGGCCTCCTGGCAGCTGCTACCTGGAACTGACAAAATCCTGATCACTTTCACCCTGAAGTCATTTGCCTCCTAAGAAGCTAGCAGCTATAATCCTTTCAATGTGTATTCCCCATCCTGTGCCTGATTACTCTCCAGTGCAGGGGTCTCCAACCTGGGCAACTTTAAGACTTGTGGATTTCAACTCCCAGAATTCTTGGAGACCCCTGCTCCAGTGAATGTAAATACAAACATTATTTCTCTTCTTTCTAATTATCCCAGGGCCAGGGTGAGCATTTCAAATGGTGGAGAAAAGGGGTATATGATTTGGCCTTTTCCCCAGATTTTTCATAAGTTGAGTCCCTGACACCTTCCACACTGTTTGGGCTTACACAGCTGTTTGGGCTTGTATCCTGATGCTGTAAAGCAAGGGAAAGCTGAAGTAAAATAAGCAGAATGGTGGTCAAGTGATTTTCCACTTAGTGACAGCTTTGCTGAACAATCAACTTGTAGTTTTCCAATTGCCATTACTAAACAAGGATTACCTGTTATTAGGTAACGCAAAAGTAGAGGAGCCAGGTTTGCTACTTGAGCCATTCTTTTATTTTTTTAAAAAAGGAAATCCAGGTTTTAATTGTTACTTCCATGATGGCAGACTATACACAAATTCGCTTGCTGCTTTCCAGATACAACATTTCTGGTAGCCTCAAAACCCAAGAAAGCAAATGTGAACAGCACCTCTATTATGATGGCCTCTTATTATCCAGCAAGGCCTTGCTTCCATTGAAAATGGCTACTGAGGAAAGGTTCTTTGTGTGTGGCAGCCCTTTTGTCTTGAGGCTCATTGCAGGCTTCCCAAATTCTCCATGAGTTGCCCAATCTGGCCCCAAAGCATTTTGATGACTCTCCTTTCTGTCCATTATGTGGAATGGTATTTACCTTTGATGATAGGCCATCTGATAATCGCAGGTATTGACAAACGTAGTAAATGGCACCTGTAAGAAATAAGCATAAATGGGAAGAGTTTCTATCTCTACAAATGTCTTTTGTCTTGAAGCTTTAGTGCCCAAGAAATTGCTAAAGTGGCATAGAGTATTAGGAAAGAAATTTCTTAACATGTTATCCTCGTCTCTCAAAAGTCTTGAAGAAGTAAGTTAATCCTACCTGCAACTTTAGATTTGGCAACTTTACTGAACACTAAACACGTTCTCTCCTTCATTTTGAACAAACACAGAGTAATATAGAGGGGTATATAAGAAAAATATCACCACACATAGCCATCTCCCAGTACTTGAAGGAGCATTTAAAAACTCACTTTTTCCCACCAATACTTGCCATTCACACTCCCTTCATTTACTTCAACCACCTTCCCAAATTTGCTCTTATAGAATCTTTTTCAGTTAACGGGAGAAAAAATTGCTGAGAAAAAGGTGAGTGTTCACAGGGTGTACAATAATGTGGCCTTGCATGTACTCCCATGTGGATTCATCCCGTGAGAATCAGCAAGTGGGCCATGACTTTGTTGGCTCCGGTTTTGGAGGAGGAGGAATTGGAGCTGGGACTGTCCAACAGGGAGGACACAGCCCTCTCCAAACAATTGGAGAGTCCAGGGTCTGAGTACGAGGCAGTCCGAGGGCCGTCTGGTGGAGGGGACGATGACATCCAACTGGACGGGGATCTTCCTGCAGGAGCAGAGCAGCTGCAGAGGGCCAACAGAGATGACAGGCTCCAGACCACCTGTAATGGGGAACAGCTTCCTCCCCCACCGATCTTCAGACAAGGAGAGAAGAGTGGAGAGGAGCACAGAGAAGGTCAGTGAGGTTGCTTGCAAAGAAGCAGCCCTGCCCTTCCTCACAAGGAAAGCTGGGGAAGGGTGGCTTAATCAGGTGCTTGGGAAGATGTGTTTGTCGGGAACACTTGCTTGTTTTGATGTGCTTCTTCCCAGCTGGATCGTGTTCCTTGAACATTGGGCTTGGACTCAGCTCTCAGACTTTGGACTCTTTGACTGTGTTTTGGTTGCTGGAACACTGGACTTGTTGGTAATGTTACCTCCCTCTTGCCTCGTGGGTTGGCTGGAACTTAGTTTGTGAACCCAGACTGATGGAAAACTGAGGACTGTCTCCATTGGTGGCTTGTTTGTCCCTGTGCTAATGAGCAGTAAACAGACTCTCCTTAACTTCTGCATTGTCTGCCTGACTTGGGTTAGAACATGAACTTTTCAGGATAAAGGTTAGTCTTATCTCTGGGACATCAGGATTTCTGACACTCAGATCCTCGTTAGGAGCACCTATTATGTTCGATCCATGAGAACCTGTTGCTATTCAGATGTTGTTGTTTTTTTCAAATCTCAAGTGGAACAATGAGTACTTACCATAAATGACTGAGGCAGCTATGACGAAGAACAGGAAACATCTCACACAGCCTGCCATAGGGTTTTGGTTTCTGAGGAGGAAGGTAGGATCATTAAGTGAAAGTCAATGGGTGGAACAATTCTTAGGGATTGCTAAGGATAAGAATAGGAATTTTGATAATACCAAAGGTCATCCAAGGGCATTACTGGTTCCCTTCCGAAAGAGAGAGGTTTATTAAGAAGTCATTCTAAGGGTTGCTGCTACTTCATGTCTTTTTCTCTCTCCTCCCTTCCTTGCTTGATATCTGCCATAAAACAATGCATGGTGTGATGTCATCAAACAGGGTGTTTCCTTAACCCCCAGTGCCAATGGTATCACATCATACATTATGGCTATGCTAGCTGTTGCATGAGAAAGGGAACAAACACCTAGGATGTTGCCTCTGTTGAGTTCAACCAATTCAGTACTGTTGAAATTGTTAGCGGCATTCGTAGATTTCAAACAGGGGGCTTTCCCAGACTGGACATGCAGAGATGGAACTGGAAATTGCCTGAATGTAAAACAGAACAAGTATCAAATTCTAGGCAATGCTCAGGTTGTTGCATCGTTTGGGACACAGAAAAGCAGAAGAGAGAGGAAAAGGAAAAGAAGAGTTGTTGGAAACCAACAGGAGCAGCAGCAGCAAGATTACTTGCGAGTAAACTGTACAGGAAGACATAGCTCAAGCTCTGTCTTTTTTCCTGCAAGTAAGGGAAGAAGTAAGCTGCTTCTTACTTTCTTAAGTGAAGGCAAGAGGCTATTGGAATAAATTAGAATAAGATTATCATGCAGAATGGACAGAATGATAAATGATACTGTCAATCCTATAAGGTAGACAAGACTTAAGAAACTAAAACCAATGTTTTATTGTAATGCTATACTAACCAATGCTCCATAGGATAACTCACTGCAGGACAAGAGTTAAATTAAAATCAAAGAAATGGTGGAATAGAATCATTGAAAAAAGAATGGAAAAGGAGGGCAGAATAAAATGTGAATGACAAAAATTTAAAAAGTTTTTTACTTGTTTTAAATAATAAAATCGAGGGGTTAAACTGTCCCAAGGCAAATTGTGCTGTGGTGAGTCGGCCATGGTGAGCTGGCTGTGGTACAGTAGTGAAATCCAAATTTCTTTTTACTACAGGTTCTTGGGG
>JANHFP010002565.1:48284-58363 GCA_032468135.1 Calamaria suluensis | reverse complement strand
TAATTTAAAACAATATCACAGATAACATTTACACTTAAAATTTAAAATCCAAATATTTTAAAGGCTGATCAAGTAAATATTCCACAATACTCTATCCAAAAGATATGTCATTAAATGTCTGCTTATGAAGGAATATCTGAGTTATAGCCTCTTAGCTCCCTGTTTATCATTGCCCTTTACCATTCAATAGAAGAATTATTGAGTCTGTCATCTGCACCTCTGTAACTGCCTGGTTTGGTTCTGCAACCCAGCAAGACAAAGAGAAACAGATTTCAGAGGATAATTAGAACCGCAGAAAAAACAATGGCTACCAACCTGCCTTCCATTGAGGACCTGTATGCTGCACGAGTCAAAAAAAGGGCTGTGAAAATATTTACAGACCCGTCACATCCTGGACATCAATTGTCTCAGTTTCTACCCTCAAAACGATGCTATAGAGCATTGCACAGCAGAACAACTAGACACAAGGACAGTGTTTCCCAAATGCCATCACTCTGCTTAACAATTAATTCCCTCAACACTGTCAAACTAGTTACGAAGTCTGCACTACTATGAATCTTCTCATTGTTCCCATCAGCCATTTATGCCTGTATGACTGTAACCATGTTGCTTGTATCCTTAAGATTTATAGTGACTTTTTCCGAATATGATTTGATTGCTTATCTGTACCCTATGACTTTCATTAAGTGTTGTACCTTGTGGTTCTTGATGAACCCATCGTTTCTTTTATGTATACTGAGAGCTTACGTACCAAGACAAATCCCTTGTGTGTCCAATCACACTTGGCCAATAAAGAATTCTATTCTATCATGATACGACAGTGTGCGTGTGTGATCAAGTGCCTGAATCTAATTAATAAAATTCCCTATTCCACCAGGCTTGAAATATTAGATCTGGACAGCCTTGAACTTCGCCATCTACATTATGATCTATGCTTAGTTCATAAGATCACTTACCAAAATGCCCTAACTGTAAATGAGTATTTTAATTTCAACCGCATCACCACAAGGGCTGTCAATAGATTTAAACTCAATGTAAATCGCTCTAACTTAGGCTGTAGGAAGTATGACTTTTGTAATATAGTTATAAATGTCTGGAACATCCTACCTGATCCTGTTGTTGGTCTTGCCAATCCCCTTGCTTTTTACCTTAAACTGTCTATTGTGGACCCTTCACGTTTTTAAAACGTTCCTTAAGGGGGCGTGCGTAAGTGCGCCTGCGTGCCTACCGTCCCTGTCCTTCTGTTCCCACCCATTTGTTATCATCCCATGTGTTTATGGCTATGTTTTGCCTATTTATATCTTTAATTGTGCCAATTTTTTGCTAATTTCTATGTCTATACTGTTACTTGTTTCCTTGTAGTTGTTGTCAAAATAAATAAATAAACAAACAAACAAACAAACAAACAGACAAACAGACAAACAGACAAACAGACAAACAGACAGACAAACAGACAAACAAACAGATAAACAAACAGATAAACAAACAGATAAACAAACAAACAAATAAACAAACAAACAAACAAACAAACAGATAAACAAACAGATAAATAAATAAACAGATAAACAGATAAACAAACAAACAAACAAACAAACTAATAAATAAATAAATAAAATCTATCAAGTTTAACAGCAGATGTCATTAGTTAACCTGATACCAACATGAGCAAAATTAATTTTGCTTTCCAGATGGACAGGACATCACAGTCTTAAAACACTGCAAATTCCTCTAACTTCTTAAAATAGTTTGCTGAATGGGAGGGACTTCAGAGCAATTGGAACCATGTCACCCATTTTATTCCATAAATCTGACCGTTTGATCTAAGTGCCATTGCCGGGACTTCAATAGCTAGGTTGAATAATCAAAGAAACATGGTGGAACTCTCCTTTGTGCCTCTTACAATCTTGGTGGCAGTTGAACCATAACTGTTAAGTCTTACCTGGGTTTTAACTGATCCCTATATATGTTCAATCATCTGACAAAAATCAGACCCAAGTTCAAATTTATTTAAGATTTGTTTTTAAAATGCTAGCTCCATAGAATCAACCCTGACTGTTCTTTAAAAGGCCAAATCCTAAAGATGAAAGTCAAATACTTTGGCCACCTAATGAGAAGGAAGGACTCACTGGAGAAGAGCCTGATGCTGGGAAAGATTGAGGGCCAAAGAAGAAGGGGATGACAGAGAACAAGGTGGCTGGATGGAGTCATTGAAGCATTAAGCATGAATTTGGGTGGACTTCGGAGGATGGTGGATGACAGGAAGGCCTGGAGGAATGTTGTCTATGGGGTCACGATGGGTCGGACACGACTTTGCAACTAACAACAACAAGATTTGAATTTAGAGGGAAGCTATTAGGACCAGGAAAAGAGTGAGAGAGGAACTGCAAATGGGACAATGCAGAATCTGCTACTTTTAGAGTCAAGGAAGGGAGAAAATGAGGGTAATTAATTTGTGCAAAAAAAAACAACCCCACCCCATTAAAATAAAATAGTGGAATATTTCATAAAATCATAATAATTTTAATATATAACATGAATTTATAAACACAATATTTTTTAAAATGTTTAAAATACATAAAGTATATGGATACAAAATAAAACAGGTATTAGGGTAACACCTCTTTAGCTTAGTTAAAGTCTTGCATGTCAAAAGACATATATTTTCAACTACTACCCCACTCAAAGGAGATGCAAAGTTAGCTGTCTTGATTATTTCTTTCCAAAGGAGCTTTTGAACATTTTGACATTGCTACTTACCTTGTACAGTAGCAGGATTGTAAAAGTTTTCGAAGGATGCAGAAAATAGAATATAAAATAAGGCTGGGAATGCAGCATATGGTTTCTGTGAAACAGAACAATTCACAAAACATTTAAGGACTTGTTTTTGAAGGTTTATAAAGTAACTTGGAATACACTTGTTTGGTCATCTGATCTGCTGAGGATGGTAAGTATGAAGATAACATTAAAACCCAAAATAAAATGTTAGGTTGCACTGAGATCTAGAACTGCATCCCATTTTAAGAAATAAGGCTTTCCAAATTACTGATATGCAAAATTATACAATGAAGTGGTTTAATCTGAAACACAATAGATTCTATGAATATAGCCAATCACTACCACTGATTTTAGGTTCAAACCAGAGGAGATTAGGCCATCTTAAATCTTACTAAAATCAGTGGGACTTTTAGGGTTAAATGCTCATTTCAGTTAGACTTTTTAAGGTTAACTTTTCCTGGACTGAATAAAAAAGGGGTTTTTAATTTTAAATGCATCATCATGTCCACCAAAACTGTTGGTGGAATTCCTGCAATGTAAGCCTACTCTTTAAAAAAAATTTCATTTTAGCAACATATTTTAAGACTTTCACACTAGGTCAGAAAGTTATTGTGTCCAGTGGGCAGCCTTAGAAATGTAAGTTTTCTGAGACTCACTGTCCCATTTCTATATATAGGAAGATGTACAGTAAGTAGATGAGAAAGATGGATGAGAGTATTCTCAAGCCTGTCACTCCTACGTTTAGAGCTTACTATAGGTGTGGAACATGTAAGATTCTGTACTACAGAACTGATATTCCAGAAAAGAATGAGCACCATCACGTGAAACATCTTGTTATCATCATTGTGTCAAAGAAAAAAGCATCTTTGGAACAATTGTTGTGTCAAGTGGATAAAAACTCCAGAAGTGTTTACATTTTTCAATCTACTTAAATATTATTCCACCCCTCAAAAACAAAACAATATGTGACCATCATGATATTCTAAAGTTGGAACTTGTCTTGGAGGATTAATTTCTTTCCCTGGTTGAAGGCTGTCTAGCTTTCTGCTTGAATAACTTTAGCTATTAAAATGCACCATATTTTTAGGAAAGCTGTAGGAAAGTGGAACTGCTAGATACATACTCAGCGTACTCCTTTCAGTTGAAGCTGTGGAATTAGATGAGAAGCGGCTACAGCAACTCTCATTGGCAATGACTTCTCTGGTAAAATCTCCTGCCGAAAAAAACCCATTTCATTATCCAGATTGGATTGGCAACAGCTGCTCTGACTTCCATCTGCATCAATATCAGTAGTGAGATTCAAATCCCGGTGTAACTGTTTTTTTTATTGCTGGTGCATGAGCGCATGGCACTTCTGCACATGCATTTTTGATGACGTCTCGGTGGGTGTGCAGTGTCTCCCGCCACTGCTGCCGCTGCTACCAGTTCTCCCAAACTGGGGTGAACCGGGAGCAACCCAACACTGATCAATACATATTTCTTTACACAATCTGTAAAGTAGTTTCTTTTCTTTCCTATTCTTATTTCTTGGCCTTTTTGAATAGATCAATTGCTAGAAAGAACCTATGACGGGAACTGCAAAATTGTGCATTGTGAGGCCAATACTTAAGAGCTTTTGTGGATTTGAATACACTGCATAGATCTAAACTAGCAAAAAGATTCAAGATGCAATCATGACATATTTTTTTCTGGGATTTTTTTTAAATCTTAGGCCTCTAATCGTTAGTGGGTATCCAAAGCCTAAATAGACTTACGCCCATTTTCTTCTCCCTGATCGTAAAGTGAAGACATCTGGTTAGGTGTGTTAGTAGATGCCCTGGGACAACCTCCTGAAGAATTAAGCAGGTACCAGCTGAAAGAAGAAGAGTTACAAATGATCTCCAATGCTCTACAAATGTACATTATGTTGTGGCACCATGAAAAATACCAATCCTTTAGCATTGAGCAATAGCACTTAGACTTATATACCACTTTACAGTGATTTACAGCCCTCTCTAAGCTGTTTACAGAGTCAGCCTATTGCCCCCAACCATCTGTGTCCTCATTTTACCCACCTTGAAAAGATGGATGGCTGAGTTAACCTTGAGCCGATGAGGATTGAACTTCTGACAGTGAACAGTCAGTTAGCCTAAAATACTATGTTCCAACCACTGTGCCACCATGGTTCCTAAATAAAGCTTTTTTCATGCTTTACAGTTGTAATGTGGAGGCAATATTCCTAAGAATTATGATCCTTAGTGTCCCTAGTCCCATGAATTGTGGCAACAAGGATTATTAAAATACTATTTGCTATTCCTAAATGTTGGTTCTAGCCTAAAGTTTCACAAACATGGTGTACCTATCTTAGGGAAGTGCATACCGAATAGATAGAATACAATAAAAAAAATTATTGGCCAAGTGTGATTGGACACACAAGGAATTTGTCTTGGTGAATATGGTCTCTGTGTGCATAAAAGAAAAGATACATTCGTCAAGAATCATAATGTACAACACTTGAGTCCAAGGGAGGTGTGAAAAACCTTTTAACCCCACTGTTACAATAAATCCATTTTTCTTAAAGTTTCATTGTATTGTTTTCATTGTTCATTTGTGTTCATGTGAGTACACTATTAAGGGAGATGTGTACATTTTAATTATACTTTTTTTAACAATATTTTTTAATTTTTATTCAAAAAATGAAAACACAAAATCCAAAGGGAAAAAAATTAACAAAACCAAAAACCAAGCTAAACAAAAACATTTAGAAAAAAAGATGTGAGTTAAAATGACAAAAAAAGAAAACCACATATCATCAGTCCTCGGATACTGGCACTCAGGCCTTTTGGCAGCTTATCTTTTGTTATTGTTCTCCTCAGCAACTGATTTCTGGATATGGGGAAAAAAACACCTCAGGATTTAAAGGAACAGATTTGGAAACTCAGGTGCAATTAAAGAAACATTTACAAGCAATTGGTGAATTGTAGGTGGCATATGTGCAATCATGTAAGTCATTCATTATGTCTTCTTAATCTGTAGGAAGCTATGCTGTACAATTGTAGCTGACTAGAAAATTGAGGGTATGGTTGATTGTGCTGGGTGCAATTTCTGGGAATTGAGAAGCCTCAACAGAACAGCATTAATTTGAAGGAGACTCTCTTAGATTATTTTTCACAGGTCTATATTATGTTACAGTAACTAAATGCATGCATCCTTCTTACTTGTTTGACTGGTTCTTGCCCGATCCTCTTGTCACCCTTTGATTGCTACCTTGTTCAGTGGAGTTATCTTGAAAAGCTGGCATTGCTGGAGGTGGACATCTTCGCACAGAGCGTTTCCCATCCATGACTGAAAGGACAATGGGATAATGGGATGTATTTTGAAAGAATTCTGTTGGTTTCTTCTTCTAACTTATTGTGCTCTCAAAATCTCAATACCAAAAAGTTACATGCACAAAAAAGCACCCTGCTTTCCACATGCATCAAAATAGCCTCCATTCTGTCTTTCCAATGCACTTCTCTGAGGTGTGAAGATTAACCGCCTGACCTCCAGTGTGTGATGTCACAATAGGAGGCCTACAGTGGGATAAATATGATCATCTCATGACATCACAATATGGCAGATGATATTACCAGCTGGGAAGTTTGTTCTTGTTTGTAGCAAGCAAGTATGCTCACATACTTCTGCATATTCATAGTGGCATTTTTGGTGTTAGCTAAATAGAAGCTGCAACTCATGTTTCTATCAGAGAAATATGAGTCCTTTAATCAAGTTACTTAGAGAAGGGTCAATAAGGAAGGGTGTATACTTTGTCTCCATTGCAAAAGGAGGAATATCTGAGGGACCGTCACTTGCCGGTCACATCTACCTGACCCATTGGAGCAGGGAGGTAGGGAATGTTGTGGATCCCATCCCCTAGTGAGATGCACCTGATGGGACCCAGAAGAAGGGCCTTCTCCATGTTGGCTCCCTCTCTGGAACATCTTTCCCCCAGAGTTTAGAATGGCCCCCCACTCTAATAATCTTCTGGAAGGCGCTGAAGAGCTGGCTCATGTGATCTGCTGTCACCAGGGTGTGTGGGTGTGATTTTATTATATTATACTATATTAATTTATTCAATTCTTTTTATTAGTTTTATTTTATTTTTATATTTATTATAATTAAAAATATTTCTATTTATTAGTTTACTAGTTTAATTGTTTTAAATGTGGTTTTATATTCTGTAAGCCACCTTGAATCGGCGTGGGTGATTAGGCAGCAATATTAAATAAATGAACAAGTAAACAAATAAATAATTGATCCCAGATTCAGGTCTTGGCCCTGCAGTGGAGATAATGTTTTGCTAAAGAGATTAGGTATCAAAAGCAGCTTCCTTTGTTTCTAACTAACTAATCCCTTTCCAAAAAGTTGCTTGTTATAATCATCCCATTTGGCACAATCCAGAGAAAGTATGTGTTGTGAAAAGATCCAACAGTTGCTACATTTTTTTCACATTAACAGATGATCATACTTCGTGCACCATCTGAAATAGAAGTTGATCCATAAAAACTGGTTTCTGTGAATGCCTTTTTTCCTTCATTGGGAGGAAATAAACTTTTTTTTAAAAAAAAATAACTTTTTAAACAAAAGTTATTGCCAGGTGAAGAAGGAAAACAAATGAGTTGAAGTGCTGGATATTTTCACTAGAGGTCAGTCTTACTTCAGATTAAACAGCTCATGATCCCTTGTGGATGATCCTTTCGGAGATACCTATTTTCTTACTTAAACGGGAGGAACAGAATGATCATGGGTGGGCAGGATTTGGAGCAGGAGTGACTTCCAACTTCCTGCTTGATTCCCCATTGATGTCGCTTGTGGAAATCTGGCAGGGAGTTAAAAAAAAACACCCTCTTTAGCTGACCAATGAAATTGCCTGCTTGTGGAAGGGGACAAAGGAAGCTGCAGACCATGAGCAAAACTGTACCCCAGAATGTCCACAAGCCCCCCCCCCCACTTTCTTCAAAGAGAAAGGGCTCACCATCGATCTCAGGCATCTCCCAGAACTTCTGAGTCTTTCTCTCGTCCTTATTTCACCACCTTCATCTGTTATTTCAATTGTCAACCTTGGTTCCAAGGCAGCCAACTGCCATTTGCCGAGTCACCAGCTGATTGGATGCAGCGGAGAGAGGGAGGTGGGGAAAAAAAGTGAAGATACAGTCCTCCCATCCTTCCTTGTGTCATACAACCTATGGGTTTCTGGGAAGTGTAGCCAGAAGGCATGGTGGTGGCTCCAAAGTGACAACTTTCCCAAACTTCATTTCCAAGTGAGTCCTGGGTCATGGATTTTTGTAAATTAGCTCTTTGAGCTACATTCATTTGTAAACAGCGTTACCAGGTTCCAGTGGTCCTCTAGAGGTCCTGAACTTCTGGTAGGCCCGTTTTTTCTGAAATCTGTAGCATATTGGTAACAGTACCAATTAGCTATATGGTCCTAGATGTTGAACAATAGCAACCAAAGTAGTTTTTTTCCTGAAAAATAGGGTGCTGAATATAGAATTGATAAAGAAGTAGGATATTGTTTTTGATGAACATCAGGCTTGGTGCTACGTGCAAATATTGGGCTTGAACCAAGATAGAGTCAGGGATGCCCCAGCCTTTGTATTATGGGCTCTGGAAAAAAATATTGTTCTAATAAGCAATGTGGGTACTGCACTTTAAATGCAATGAAATCTGTACCTTAATAAAGAGGCATTAGAAAGTATAATGAGAGCAGAGATAATGAAATGCTTGCTCTTAAATAAATATTTTACTAGAATTAAAATTGCACTCATGCATAATAAGCACATGTTATAAAATGCTGTAGCACTATTTCTATAGAATGTTCTTCCTTAACCTTGGGCAAATTAATGAAGGGCCAGATAGTTTAAATTAATAAATATTGCAGATTTAATCTCAGAAAATAGTTCATTTAACATAGAGAAGGGCAACTTGTGACAAAATTGAGAGGTGACATTTGCCCATGAAATTTGAAAAATAAAAGGTGATATTACTAAATATAACACTTTAACACATGGGGAAAGAAATAATTGCATTGGAACGTATCTTGAATATAGGAGTTGTTTAATATTAATTTCCCCTCATGTTAGTATCATAGCCAGAACTGATACACATCCCAGTAGCCCAAATTACAGCAAGCAAATGGATCATCAATGTTAAAAATTGCACTTCTGTATAGAATCATGAATATGAACTTAAACATGTAAAATGAACTATTAGTTATAAAATGTATGCTGGGGGTAGGTGCAGTATTTATATGTTCCAAACAATGTATACATTTTAAAATAAAACCGCTAAAGAAATTATGGGAAGTATATGGTCTGTCTTTAGAAAGTAATTATCAAGGCTGCAAGTTCATGTTTATTAATCATTCACACCCAATTATTCCTTATTCCTTTCATTCTTTGTTCTCTAGAAAGATGCTTTGATGGCTTCCATTTTATTTTATTTTTACAAAATGAAACTAATTAGATGGGTGAAGGATGGAAGCTTTTTCAAAAACCTCTTTGTGCTTTTCCATTGATTATGAATTCAATCTGCATAAATAAACCATCCTCAGTGGTAAGAGCTGAGCAACCTGACATTTCAAGTTTTCTGCTGCTCTGTTTTCTCCTCTTGCTATCCTAAACCAGGCCAGATTTTAGAGGGAAGGATTGTTGGTGCACGGATTTATAATTCAGTTTGTAATTTCGGAAAGTGATGGTCATTACACAAACCCATTCATTTGATTGGACTTATTTTGCCGAAGCCAACAAAAAAAATGACAGAAACTGGCAAAAAGCATTGTGAATCGTGAATAAAACTGTAACATTGTATGGGGTTCCTCGTAACAATGGAAACAGGATTGTAATCAATAAAGGAGCAAACAAAGTTTGGAATCTGAAACCTACGTTTAGCTGTCTTTCTGCATGTCTGTACACCGTACGCATTTGCAAATTTCATGGAGCAAGGTGTTGGAATAGTGGAAGAAATAGGTAGCCAATAATTATCCAAGAGAATAAGTGCTGAAGTGGTTGAACTGAAAATAAAAATGCAAAGCTCTCAATTATAGGAAGGCAGAATTAAAGAGAAAGTTGAAAAGGAGTACAAAGGAAGTTTCTGATATAAAAAGGAAGCACTAGCACTGAATGCTTATTGTATTTGGAGATAATTATTTGGACAGTAATAACTATATAAATATTGGGGCCTCACAGGATATTCTCCATGTTCATCACAAGATGGCAGGATATATCCAGTTTTATAAATTTGAGAGAGAGAGAGAGAGAGAGAGAGAGAGAGGGAGGGAGGGAGGG
>JANHFP010002563.1:361585-372190 GCA_032468135.1 Calamaria suluensis | reverse complement strand
CCAGAGTTGAAGTCCACAAGTCTTAAAGTTGCCAAGATTGGAGACCTCTGTCTTAGACCAACCCACCTCGTAGGGTTGTTATGGGGGAAAGAGGAGGAAGAAGGTGTATTATGTATGTTCGCTGTCTTGAGTTATTTATAAAGATAAGATAAAAATCTAATACAATCAGATACTCAATAAGAAGTATCACAGAGGTTTGAGCTAGATTTTATTTCACTACTGCTCTGCGCTATTATTCTCCTTCAGAGAAGACAGCAACTTTCTTGGCCATGAAATCAACCAACGAGAATATGATGTAGTGCAATAATATGATGTAATGCAGCCAATTATAACTTCCAGGAACTATATGGTTCACTCTATCGGTACCTTGCAAAATGAAGGGATGCTTTTAGATATGGCCTTTATTTTGCAATTACCTTGTTTATTAAGAAAATAAAAAGAAGTCTAGGGTCCATATAATCATGTTTTTCATTGATGTGTCCTATATTTTTTCCCTGTGGCTTCCATTTTTATTAATAGAAAAATGTCTACAAAGGAGGGAAAAATGAAAGCGGTAATCAGTCTGGAAGCATCCATGGATACAGGTCCAGTTGGTGGATAGGTCACAGAGAGACGGTGTTATACCACACTTGAAAAACAGAAGAAGAAGGTTTCTCTGATCTCCAATTCTCAGATCTTTCCTTCAGGGGAGATTGTTTCTGGAAAGGGCTTTCTATGATATATATATATATATATTCAAATCATTCCACTTAAGAAAGTCTGAAATTATTCCATGTCAAGCTGGAACCAAGGAAGCTGGAACAGAGGTGATTAAAATATCTTACATACATGGCTAAAAGATATAGCCTTTTGCCCAGAAATTAAATTCTCTAAGTAAAACTATGACCTATGCCCTCATCCAACTACAGACTGGCACTCCAAATTCATTTACAGAACAATTCAGAACATTTGAAATACCAGATGTGGATTGCTGAACAGTTGCAATTTCTGATGCATTTTGACTCAGCTGTGCATAGACAAATTCCAAAGTCACTGAAGCAGATATCCATAGATTCTTCCAGTGCCAGCTCTCTCCAGGAACATTAGAAAGCCATACCACTTGTTCTTGTTTTTCCTATTTCTGAACTCATAGGAGGGAACACAACTCCTTAATGCCCTCAATGAAGAGGAATGAGTCATCAGGTCAGTTCTAGAGTAAGTTGGGAAGTGCATTCATCTCCTTCAGGCTAGAACTGCCATCTAAACGGAATTCACTGGCTTACAATCTTGTCATAAATCCACAATGCTTTCAGTTTATTCTCCGGATAAACCATATCTCATTGCGACGATTGGGTATACTAGGGTTCTGATATGCAGCCACCAAGTATGTTTCACGGAGTACATTATCTGTTGAGCCCAGTAACTCCCAAAGAAAGTGAATCTCTCGCAAGATGCTCTCCTCAGTAGCTGGCCCATAAAACTCCCTTTAGAGAAAGTTAACAACAAAACATTAACAAACAAAACATACATTGCATTTAATATATTGTTCCCTTCCCATCTATCCATCATTCACCTACCCATCTACCTATCCATCCATCAATCAGTGCATGGCTCCTAATCTTTTTTAAAATATGGGGAAAACTGGCTTAAGAAAGAACCAGCCTCTCCACAAGATCTTTTCCCTTTTCCATTATATAACCAGAGGCATATTTTCTTTTACTTAGAAACTATTTTCCCAGGCATGCATACTTTTTTTCCTACCTAAGAATAAAAAGCAAGTTGCTCTACTTAAAAGAGTTTGCATCTAAAGCATAGCCCAAGTCCATCATGACTCACCTGGTGATAACCTCAAGTGGTGATCTTTCTAGGATTTGGATTTCTGGATCCATGGGCAGAGGAGGATTAAGCTGAAATTCCTGAGGAAGGTAATAAGCAGTGATGACTTCTTGGACCAATGCAGTACCCTCCTTATTCAGGTGGATCTCGTTAATCACTGGTACTGTCATCCCCAAGTGCTGGCCTGGATAAAGATATAGGTAGAAATACCAGTTATGAAAGGTAAACCTAGGGCAGTGATAGCTAACATTTTTGCCATTGCGTACCAAAAGTGGGGGGAGTGCAGGGGCTGGGGTCGCCTGCGTGCCCACACCCATAATTCTATATGCCCCACCGCCCTGCACATGTGTGCACGCCTCCCTCCAGGGGATGGGAAGGCTCATTTTCACCCTCCTCTGACTCCTAGAGAGGCCGTAGAGGCAGTGGAGAGCAAAAAACGGGTCTTCCCCACCTCCATGGAGGTCCTCCAGAGGCGAGAAACAGCCCAAAAATCAACTGGCCAGTGCACACATGTGCACTGGAGCTGTGCTGGTTGCCTACCAACATGGCTTCGTTTGCCACCTGTGGCACAAGTACAATAGGCTCGCCATCACTGACCTAGGGAAATCCATTCCTTGTTTTTCCAAACCCCATTAATCCTGGTCATGTAAACTTCTACATCTCCCCCTGGCTCTTGATTGAACATACCTAGGGAATTCTCTTTGCAGATGTATCTTATAATTTTCATGAAACCCAATGAGATGCTCTGCTCGTACTTGGGTTCTCCTTTGGTGATGCATGCCCATTTCCCAGCAGGGTATAGGCGTTCCTCATATGTTGTTTCCTCGCACTGAACCAAGAAGGAAGAGAAGTATTTTACTGCCAGGAGAGGAAATGCCAACAGTGTAACAAAGTTTATTAGTTTTTAAATCTAAATAATTACATTATTGGAGTCAAATTTGATAACTTTACAAGTGATATAAAGTTTTTGGAAATGCTGATGTTATGTAAATAAAAGCTGCTTTTTCACATTTAAAAATAAATACAAATTTGGGGAAATATTTAACTATATGTAATGTTAATATTCCAATACACATTATTGATGTAAATGTTTTAAGTAAAATCTTCTTCTGTTTGTTTGTGTGCATGTGCATATGTGTGCAAAATATATCTTCCCTAATAATTAATTTTAATTTTTATCAGTATAAGCTGAAATTGCAAAGCATCTAAAAGTAGAGACAACTTATTATTTTTTCATTAGTCCCTAATGAAAGGACATGCTTGGCAATAATCTACACTACACATTTGGTCCAGAAAAATCCCAAAAGGCACCATGTATTCTTAATATAAACAGACTGAAGCAAAGTTAACAGGCTACAAATATAACTGTTTTAAAAACATTGCCATCATTAAGACTGAAATAGTAATGAATAAAAAACGTGGATTCCTGAGAAAGAGTATAATGCAACTCCTACCCACCATCCTTTGGGCTACAATCCTAACAAATCTTTCCAAGTGGTCAAGCAACCTGACAGGATTTGAATTCTGAAAATTATTAGGCTGTCTTACTCTGGAATAATTGGCATGGTAGGTTATTTAGGCTGTAGTTCTCTACTGTTTTATTGCAGGTGATGAGGTTTACTTTAGAGTAGAAATATAATAGGCTGTATCCTCAAAATCATATCCAAAAGACAAATTCGGTAGAAACTTAATGATGGCTAAAACTGTAGCTTTGGTGAAATCACAGGCATTTAAGGAAACCAGGACATTGTATGATTTTATTCTACAATTCTTCCTCAATATATCCAAATATGATAGTTGGCTATATACATACAGTATGTTACGTTATTCAGAAACAGCAGTCTATGCCTGTTCGGCAATAAATATTTACATGAATGTGATTGCTTACTTTCTCGTGTTGTGATAAAACAGTGTAGGGCACAGGCTCTCGCACTTGGTTATGGTGAGTCATCTGCACTATTGGACCTGCCATGTCTATTGAAACAGAGTAAATTGGGAAAAGTTAACTTTAAGGATGAAAGCATTTGTACACAACTGCATTTACAAATAACCTTCTACTGTTACTTTTATTTATTGTGGGTACTCCAATGTGAAAAGTAGTGCACAGGTGGCCCTTCCTATTTGCGGTCCTCCATTTGTTATGCCTCTAACTGAGCATAATGAAGTGCTTGAGACTTTAAGGCTCTGGGAGTTGGGGGGAGGGGTTAGTGTTAAGCTTTGGAGACAGAAAAATTGCTTAAAAAAAACCTGTGGGGCGGAGTAGAAATAAGGATCTGAACTTTGTCTATCTCAGATTGCCCATTCTTCTTTACTTGAGTGCTGGAGTGGCAACTGTGAAAGTCAAATAAACACAGGAGTTCCTTTATTCCATTCTAGAGTTCACAGCACTATTTCTCTTGGTCTTTGGTCTGCTACAGGACCAAAACAAATCTTTTCTTTGTTAAAGTAATTAAAGAATAATAGTAGTAAAATAGAAGTAGTAATTTTTTATTGTATATAGTGTTTAGTGATTATAGCTAAACAAAATACAGGTAAATAATATTGTATAGGATTATTTAGCACCAATGATGTTTTCTGATGACAACTCCACAGCTGTGCTGCTGGCTATAATTACCATTTCAAAGTAGTTGACTTAGTCATAATGGTGTTACAAAATAGTCTGCATTTGCCTTTTGAACTGATGTTTGCTCAGCAGGGAATGAAGTTCAAGCACTCTGCCACTAAGACATGCCCCAGTTGCAGGATCTTAAACTTGCTTTGAAGGGTAAGATCTCTTCCAATTCTTCCTCTATCAGCTGCTCCTAATAGAATTGAAGGAATTCTTCCAAGACTGCTTTGAAGTCTTCACTCCACTAACTAACTATGCAAAGTTGGTTATCCACTACAATTTATTTGATTTCCACAAATAAAATTGAGGAAACAACTAGATCAGATGAATAGATGGCTGGCTACCTACGATGCAGTTGCAAAATGGATCTCCTCCAGCATTTAGGAATTACTGGGTTCTTAAAATCATTTAATTATTTCACAGATTACAGTGAGATTAAGAAACAAAAATAGTAATATAATTAAAATATGTATACTTAACATGAAAGAGGGAAAATAAAAAGGTAAAATCAAGCATTACTAATTGGCTTTTATTTGCTCTTTTTAGGATTATGGTTGTTTTTAAAGTTTTGAAGAATTTTATGAGAAGGGAGGAAGAAAAAAAGTTCTAGGACATTATTAGTAAGGACTAAAGATCAAAATTACTAATAGTTAAAAGAAAAAAATATAAAATTGGTTGATTTGATTAAGGTTAAAAAATGCATGTTGTTATTTCTAATAACCTTTAATGGACTTTTGCTGACTAGAACCAAATGATGAGACTTTAAGGATTTGTTTATAGATAAAAAGTAGGACATGGTAAAACAAGATCATTTTTTGTATAAGAGGTGGTAAATTTACTAAAATTGTTTAATGCTTATTGTAATGAAGTGGAAATTGTTTATTTATACATTTCTTTTCTTTACTATATTTGTATAATTTCTTTATTTTTTATTTTCCCTGCACTTTCTATTTCCTTACTCCCTTGGTATCTACAAGGGAGTGGGACTTTACATGGGTTATTTCTATTTTGTGGATTTCCTTAACACCCAATGTTTGTATTTTCAAGTTTGATTTTGTTTTTCCCTAGTCTATTTTTGTAATTGATTCTCAAAGCTTTTGTCTTAAATCAGTCATTTTCAACCTGTGATCTTTTTTTGGAGGGGGGATGCAATATTGTCACAGGCCCCCCTCGCAAAGGCTTGAAGAAATGTTATTTAAATCTTGAGTTAAATTTTGGCAGTCTGAGGCCACAAAAACTTAAAGGGGGTCCGTGGTGAAGAAAAGGATGGGAACCATTTTTAAAAAATATACATTATTGATCATGACTTTAAATCAGTATTTCTCACCTTAGCAACTTTAAGATGCAAGAACTTCAAATCCAAGAATTCCCCAGCCATCATCGTAAAGTCCACCCATCTTAAAGTTGGTCAAGGTTAAGAAACACTGATTTAAATGAATAGATTTTAATGTGTTATTTACTATTTTCGTAAATTCTGAGTGTCTTTTAGTAGAAATTGAGATTAAAACACTGCAAATAAATACATTTAAATCAATATCAACTCTTTTATACAAATTAACTTTGCCCTGTAGGTGAAAAATTTCAACCCTCTCTCTACTTTGCAAGTACAGTATATCAATACACAGTTAATAAAAAGTTAGATTCATTTTCTTGCCTTGAGGAAGTATCACTTGATGAGTATTGGCTACTGTTTCCCACACAGAAAACAGCCTGTTTTGTTCGGTTTCATCTTGTTCTTGTTCATCATCCTGGATCTCATCATCCATTTCATTTAGTTCTTCAAGGGTAATACGAGCCATATTAACACCTCAGCTTCTGCAAAATAATAATAATAATACACATTGGATTCTCTGAATTGTTCATTATAGCAAAGCTATTTGTAGAGAAAATAGAGTATGGAGTGCGACTTCCTGCTTGCTTGTGAGATTTGTAGGTGCTATAAAGGTATTGGAACATGGAGATTAATACAGAAATACTTTTCAAAAATAAATGAGAAACTAGTATAAATGTCAAATAGTAAGAAAGCTAAGGTGCATAGGCTGAATGAATGTTTTCAAAATCTTAGGAATCCAGACAGCCTTCTACTCAATCTTCTGGTTGAATCTAAATCCAAAATAAAAGATATGTGCCTCCTCCTTTTTCTAGGTGCCATTCTGTACAATCATTTATAAATGATTTGAGACAACAATATATTATCTAATTTGCATAGACATAATGCAGAACACCATTGAAGGTATGTAGAATACCTTTGAAGATACTTTAAAAGTTCTGGAGGTTCAAGGTATTATTATATTTCTTTGGAACCTGTTTTGTTCTATTTATGTTTTTTGTAAGACTATTTTAATCTGGACTGTCTGATTTATTGTTTTATGTTTTTATGGATTTTCCAGTTTCATATGTACCCAGAATCAACTGGAATTGGGCAGCTAATAAATTGAGATGGATGGATGGATGGATGGATGGACAATCAATTCTGGTGTGAAATGGTTGGGATACTGGGTAAATTTAGCCTGGAAAAGACAAGTGTAGAGACGTGATACAGTAATTGTTTTCAAGTGTCTGAGGTGGTATAAGACAGAACAGAACTGCTTGAGTTGTTGAATGAGTTGTTTCAGAAGCCAGACAAGAAACAGTGAGTTAAGATTTAACTGGATATAGGAAAAATCCTTCTCACAGGTCCTGCTGCTAAGCAAGGTACCAGAATAACAGAGTTGGAAGGGACTTTGGAGGTCTTCTAGTCCAACCCCCTGCTCAAACAGGAGACTATAGCATTCTAGACAAGTGGCTGTTCAGTTTCTTTTTAAAAGCCTCCAGTGATGGAGCACCCACAACTTCTGAAGCAAGCTGTTCCGCTGGTTAATTGTTCTCATGGTTAGGAAATTTATCCTTAGTTCTAGGTAGCTTCTCTCCTTGATTAATTTCCATCCAATGTTTCTTGTCTTGCCTTCTGAAGCTTTGGAATATAGCTCCTTTCTTCTTTGTGGCAGCCCCTCAAATTTACTGTGCTGATTTTGATTAATTATTTCTGATTATATTATCATTTCTTATGCTTTGGAAAATCAAGTTATAAACTTCTCATTAGACTACAACAATCTTAGGTTACGGTATGTTCCAGTGACTCTAACTATAATAGCAATAGCAGCAATAGCACTATATCGCTTCATGGTGCTTTATAGTTTTCTCTAAGCAGTTTACAGAGTCAGCATATTGCCCCTAAAAACCTGGTTCTTATTTTACCAACCTTGGAGGGATGGAAGGCTGAGTCAACCTCGAGCCAGTGATACTTAAACTGCAGCACTGCTGGCAGTTGGCAGTCAGCAGAATTATCCTGCATTCTTTCTAACTATTGTGCCACCACAGTTTAACAAGTATAAATTAGCCAATTCTAGATGACATTACATATTTGAATATTTCTCTCCAAAGAGATTTTCTTTTTGTGAAATATATTAAGAAGGAAATATGTTCTTTCCTTTAAATAACTCAGGGCTCTATTAATACATTAACTGTCTGGGATGTATTTAAGATAACCATTATTAATTCTATAATTGTTTTTGCCTCAGCAAAAGAGAAACTCAAAGTCTATATTTTTTGATAGTTACAGAAAGTGGTTAAAGATCCACATTTATTAATACCACTAATGAATCATATCAAGCATTTACACCAGCAAAGTCTGAATTGGAACTTAAACACAGAATAATTTGAATACTTTGAAAAATGTTAATCAGAAAATATTAGAAATCAGTAAAAAGTTATTGGGTTGTTGTCTGAAACACACATGGAATTCAGGCCAATGATGAACAGTTATTTACTGAGACAGAATCTTGGTTTTATGACTTTTATATTCAGTTAACGAAGGACTTATGTAACTGAATTATTAATCTTCTGATATCAAATAAAATGGTCACTGGCATAACAGAGACATTGCAATCTATGAAACTAGTCAAAGAACCAAGAAGGATACAATAAATTACCTCCAATAATGTTATTCATTGTTCCTCATGTGATTAGAAATCTTGCCAGACTAAGGCACTTATCTGCATAACTACCACAAATATCCTGTGAACAGCTAGAGGGAGCCTGTCTTTGTTCATTCTGCATACCAAATATTCCAACTTCTTTGTCTATGCTAATAATCCCTCCTATGATTCTGGCCTTTATTCCACCATAAGCACAGAACTTTTACTGTCTTATTAGCACCTATATTGTTAGAAATACACAATCATTTAATCCTTCCATTTTCTTTTTTTAATTTCACAAAGCTTTATATTATAATTATACTAAAGCCTCAAAAAAACTCACAATATGCACAAGCTCTGACTTTGTGCTTTCTTCTGTTAGTATGGGTGCAAAAGTATTACCTGCAGTAATAGCCAGGAAGCTACAATGCAGAAAATAATACCATCTATAATTCAATATAATTTGGATTTGTTAAATAGACAAAGATTTGACCTATTTACCTGGTGGCTAATGTTATGGCTATTACATATGAATATTACATCTAATTAATGTCTCTTGTATGAGGGATTCCAATTATAATTCCTATTTGATAACTAAATAAAACAAAAAAATAAAAATATCTGAAAATAGTTTATTTTCCACATTTATTTTGAAGCAATATTGTTTTAATTTTTTAATTGTACTGCATGCATGGGCATTTATATATAATTAAGTGAACATGAATGTGCAAATACTCTTAAGAAGCAAGCATCATAAATTTGCTCACTATTTACTTTCATTTTGCTTGTGAGAGGAAAGGCTGCTGCAAAATGGTCAGCATCCTGGGCTGCTGGTGCCCTGTCCAGTGGTGGGTTGTTCCTGGTTTGAACCAGTTAATATGATCCAGTGCGATTTTTACCTTTATTTTCTTTCTTTTTTTGCCAGCTGAATTGGCTGAGTACCACGCCTCTCCTCTCCTAAAAGGTTGTGAGCATGCACAGAGCATTTGGCATGCGTGCTGCTGTGCATGCTCCACTACACATGCACAGAGCGCCCATTTTGTGTGTGTGCACAAAGCATGCTGGTTACAACCCTACTGTACATGCAGAGCGCATGCTTTGTGCGCATGCACAAAGCATGCTTGTTGCGAGCAAGCGCAAAGCAAGCAAATTAAGAAGAGAACCAGTAGTAAGTGGAACCCACCCCTGCACTATGTCAGATTCATTTAACCATGGTGTTACTAACAACAACTTCACTGATTCACTTTAAAAATGTTGCAAGAAATGTTGTAAACTGTGGCAAATTGTACTTAACAACTGCCTTGCTTAGCAATGGAAATTGTGGTCATAAATCAAGGATTACCTGTACTACTCTGTGTGAGTCCTACTTCTGGAGAACAGTCACTCTTCCATTTGCCTTAGGCTGCTTCAGGCTGTTTTAATTTCTCACAGTAACATAAACCACCATCCCCAGCTCCCTCTCTCTGTTCAGCTTTTATATCCACAGGTTGATGGGCTGGCTACAGAGAGGTCTTAAAGGGCAACTAATCAGCGAACATCTAGAAGCAAACAATAATAACCAAATTTGTCAAAAACAGATCATTCCAGACTAATCTTTTTGCACTCTTTGACAAAGTGACAAAATTAGTGGACCAGAGGAATAATGTCGATATAATTTATTGGACTTCAGTAAGGCATTTGCTAAAGTAGACCATAACCTACTACTAGATAAAGTAGAAAAATGTGGGTTAGACAGCATCACCACCAGACAATTTCATAACTGGCTGACCAACCGCACGCAACGTGTAATCCTCAATGGAACTGCATCTACATGGATGGAAGTATGCAGTGGAGTAGCCCAAGGCTCTGTTTTAGGCCCAGTACTCTTCAACATCTTCATCGATAACTTGGATGAGGGGATAGATGAAGAACTCATCAAATTTGCAGATGACACCAAGCTGGCAGGAATAGCCAACACTCCAGAAGATAGGCACAAGATACAGAAGGATCTTGACAGACTTGAACATTGGGCAGTATCTAACAAAATGAAATTCAATAATGAAAAAAGTAAGGTTCTACATTTAGGCAAGAAAAACAAACTGTATAGGTACAGTATATGTCGTACCTTGCTCAATAGTAATAATTATTAGAGGGATCTTGGAGTCCTAGTGGACAACTGTTTAGATATGAGCCAGCAATGTGCAGCAGCTGCCAAAAAAGCCAATACAGTCCTAGGCTGCATAAACA
>JANHFP010002563.1:338798-361485 GCA_032468135.1 Calamaria suluensis | reverse complement strand
GGTGTGAGCTTGGGTGGACTCCAGAGGATGGTGGAGGACAGGAAGGCCTGAAGGAACATTGTCCATGGGGTTGCGATAGGTCGGACACAACTTCACAACTAACAACAACAATTCCCTGGTATTGCTACATCAACTATAGGCACTTAATTCTTTTCAATAAGAGTTGAATCTGGTGTTACATATCAAGATTTAATCAGTCTATATTTAGAAGTTCCACAGTATTTTAATCTCATTTTTGACAAGTTTTTCAACTCCGCCTTCTCAATTATTCATTACTAGCAGATAATTTTTATAGCTGTACGGGTGAATCATTTTGCCAACAGGTATGTCATTGTTTATGTAATTGTTTGTGTAATCTTCTTGCATTAGCTGAGTATGGAAGTACTGTTTCTTTGAATAACCTACATTTTGAATCACTTGATGATTTTTAAGTTTTGGCTTTGATTGCATTAGTTCAAATAGCTGGCTCTTTAGCAGTCAAAACCAAGCCTTTCTTATGTAATGTTTCAGTGGTAAGTCATTGTTGGGTTTTAACGTTATCCATTTTCCCTTTGATTTTTTTGTAGAAATTGACATATAATGCTTTTTCTTGCAGCAACTTACTCATTTTTATTATTTTATTTCAGTATTTGTTTTGTTTCCTACACATTCTAAGTTCCAATTTTTAACTTGCATCAGTGCTTGTTTTTGGGTGTTTTGATATAATCAGCCAATGCATGTGTTTCTTCTTCAACAGTTTGATCCAAAGTAAACTTCTACATCCATTTCTGTGTGGAAAGTATAATCTATCAATATCACTATGGAGATATAATGTATAATGAATAGTAATTTGCTTTATTGTTTTTCAGTCCAAATTATCCAACTTGACTAGTGTCCAATTAATAATTCCAGCAGGGTCTCATATCCAGGTATGGTCCAGGTATTAGTGGCATTGATAGTGCTTCTACTATTCAGTTTTGCATTTAGCAGTTTTCTCACTCTTTGGATGTATTGTTTACTAATCACATTTTTAATTTGTGCATCCTTATGTTATCCAACTGCAGAAAGCCCTAAAGAGGCTTTAAAATGATGGTTCCTGATAGTTGAAAATGTCAATTTGGCATTTAAATTATATTACTGTTCATGTTTTTACCCTGACTTATTATTATTGTAGCACCTATCTCTACAACAAATTCCATTGCTATATCTGTGCTACAAAATCTTATAGTATTTGTTGATGACCAGATTTAATTTCTCTGCTACAATTATGACAGTTTTCATGTGTTCAGTACTCTTCTTTCCCTTGCTCTATTGTCATAGTTGTTATTCAGTGAAGTTAGCAGTCTAAGACAAATGAAATGAACTGGAAACATCTGACAATATTTGTTTCTTGTGATCATTTCTTGTGATCATTTTATTAAATTAAAATAACAACAATCAGAAGGGAATCAACGTATGTCCATTGCTTTGTACTACCATTGTTGATTTGAAGACAGACACAACTAATAACTCAGGATGCAGACAGGCTTGTAGAAAGGAGAGTGAACATATACTTAATCTCTGTAGAATCTATGTGCCTCTTCATACTTCAACTTTATCACTTACACAAAGTAATTTCCCACAAAACTGAACTAGCCAACTTCCTGCCTGCTTCAGAAATTCAGGAGCAACTATTGTGATTTGGAAAGATATTCATCATAAAAGGCTGCAGGATGAAGATAAGGGTCCTTAGAGTGCAAACATAAATTCAACTAAAGCCTATCGAAGTCAAGCCTAGAGGTACACATGGAAGGAATAAGTCAGGCATGAGAATCCAGCTGGAGATGTACTCCTCCCCAGCAGTACTGTGTAGTGGAAATGTAGCTCTTCTTAAGGGAGAGCTATGTCTTTGCACTTCAGAGAGCCAATACTTCATGTAAGAGCCCTTGGAGCACATTCTGTGCAATCATCAAAACAAAACTTGGAAAGTGCATTCAGTCAGGGTGCAAAGTCCATGACAAATTATTGAAGAGAACTTCCTTATCTCATCTGGCAGTGGCTCCACATTAGTTAGTACATCCAGGGTGAGAGCTCTATCAACACATAGCTCTCAACATGAGAAAATGGTAACTTGTGAAGAGGTTGCAACTGAAATATCCAAATAATAAGAGAAGCAGGTAATATCTGAGATGGCAACAAGGTAGACTCAGTTAGAGGTATGAGACGAAAGATCCACACTGCTTGCACTGAAACCTCTACTCTCCGCTCGAAGACGTTGAGAACCCTGAAAAACATTTTTTTTATGAATTTGAATCTGCCAATCTTCACAAGTTGTCCCCCAATGTGCATTAAAAATGATCCAGTGCATGCTCAAATTTATATACAGAAAAATATATTAAGACTGTAAATGCTGCATTTCACAAAAATGGTAAATGAAAAAAATCCTTCACAATTTTCTTCATAATGTCATATCATCCTGAATCATCACTCATCTTATACAACATAACCCAAGGTGGCTGTCAGCAGTAAAAACATTTTTTTTAAAAAATGGTAAGGAAAAAAAACAAATCTAAAACCTCCCAGTGTCCCCAACCACAATGCAATTCCACATATCCACAAAGTATGTTTCTGGGTCCAGCCTCATACATTTGGAGGAAAATTCAAATCTTATAAGGTTTTTCAAAAAGTTGGGAGAGTAGCGGTGGTCTGTTAGATCTCGGGAGAGGGTGTTCCAAAGGAAAGGGATGGCTATAAAGTAGGCACATTGCCTAGATCCCCCTTCATGGCAACATTTAAGGGAAAGGACCCTGGAGCACAGCTACTGTAGTGATAATGATCTTGCAAATAATTTGGCTTTAAAAATGATGATTGGCATCCTGAATTACACTGAAAAGAAACAGCAGGGAATTAACATCCATGAAGCAACATTTCTGAATGTTCCTCAAGAGTAGCCCCATATAAACCATGTTGCAATAAACCAGAAAGTGTTTGAAAAGAAATGAATCTTTGAGACAAGTTCCTTTCTCTTCTTTCCCTGTCTTATGCATGCATACTTCATTCCCTATGTTTTATTTTATGTATTCCTCTAGCATTATGCCATATCCTTGCATAATCCAGAATACAACAGCTCTTTTGAGGAGGAGAATGGCAGCTTTTCAAGCTACTATGATTATCATCTCAGAAACAATCACTTGGAAATTTGTCCATAAATTCACTCATTTTGTATCTGGAAAAGGGGATCATCAAAACAAATTATATGAAGAAATGAAGCACGAAGAAATGTTCACGACTAAAACCCACATCCAGCCCTTAAATGAATATGTCTCCTTTTTATATACATTTTCTTCCCTTTCCTTCTCACTCTGGGGTTAGCAGGAGAATAATGCAAAAAAGTATTCATTGTTACTATTTAGGAAATAAGGCAAATGATGCTCTTACCTGGAAAGTATCCTCACTGGATTTATTCAGGTAGTTCAACGAAACAGCTCGTTTCATGCTAATAAAGCAGGGAGAAAGAAATCTATTTTTACTGTGCTCTCTCCAGGTTTACTTTTGCTTTGATCCAGATTAATATTAAATAAGCAAAAAAATCAAAACCTCTGTTTTAGTGAAACAGAAAAAAACAGAAGAGAATATTCAAGATTACCTGTCTAAAGCTGAAAATTGAGTTCTTGATTGTATCAATAAAAAATTGGAATTGTATCTTTATTAATACTTGAATGAATATATGGTGATTTAGAAGGTACATTATATCAGAGAAGACATAGAGAAATTGATCTTCTCAATAGACATGCTGCGATAATCATGATGGTGGAAGTATTGCAATTTAATCCATTTGAAGAATATTAAGATTGGAAAAGTACCTTAAAGAATGGCAAATGGGAACTAAGAATGGTGATACCATTTTCTATAGAATGGGGATCTTCAACCTTGGCAACTTTAAGCCTGGAGGATTTCAACTCCCAGAATTCTGGGAATTGAAGTCCTCCTGGCTTAAAGTTGCCAAGGTTGGCGACTGCTGTTCTAGTACAAGTTAAAGCACTGCAATCAGCCAATCTATTAAGATATAGCCCATCTAGAATTGTTAGATTATGTGTCACACAAATACATTAAGTATAAACTAAAATTATTAGTTTATTATTATTACTAATAATTATTATTATTATTAGTATTATCAATTAAAGATGAGTTATGTAGTCTATGGTAAGGAAAGGGGCAGGTCTGACAGGTAACAGATACATATGAGCCCAAGAAGTGCCTCCTACTTAGTATTACGTGGTTCTAATGGACCATTTCCTTGAAGTTTCTTGACCAGAATTTCACTGCTTCTTCTTAGCACATCTCGAATCTTTCCTAGTGAACCAGTGCGTTGAAGAGCACCAGTACCATCCTGGAAAGGAACAAACATATGACAAAAGGTGATGGATGAAGCCTTCGTATTCCAGAATATAAAATTTCAAGTTAGATTGTAGTAATAGCAATATACTGATAGTTTTGCCTTTGAAAAAAGGAAACAATCCTACCAAACAAATACAGGTATACATCTTAAGTTTTTGTTAAACTCTAAATTAGTTTATACACTGTAAAGCATGATTATATCAGGTGTTTAAGTAGGAAGTGCACTTTTCAGTGCTTCCCCATAAAAAGTCCCTCCACTTAAAACCAACGGAGAATGCGTTCAATCCTTTTCTCCAGGTTTTTTCTTTGTGTTGGAATTCTTATCTTCCTTTTGAGGGCAATACCTTTTTAAAATGTGATTTCTTTCAATAACCTGAAATATAATTAGCTAAAGATTTTGTTCTTTTAACTGTACTGGATGGATAATGTGATCTTCAGATTTGCATACTACACAATACTGCTTAAAGAGACCTTTCTCCCACATACATCTGTAGGGAAGTGATTTGTTTATATTATTTATATTAATATAAATATATCCTGGGGGAGGGGGAAATGGAGATAGCTTTAAGGTCAGTAAATAAATTTATGTTTATATATGTATGTGAGTGTTTTCTGAAAGTAAAAACCAAGCCACAAAAATTTCAGGCTGGCTATACGAGATAAAATTTGTTTTCCTGTCCAGAAATACATGATTTTCAAGCACCCAGATTTCTAGTGAGATGCTACAGCCAGCAAGTTTTAACTGAAGTCAAACAGGTGACTAGATCTCTATAAGTCTGGAGATTCACAGTTATCCAGGTGATAGCTGTCTCAAAGGTGCTTTTTCAGGAGGCAACTTGACTTCTGCTTTATCTTTGAAGACATTTCATCTTCTCATCCAAGAAGCTTCTTCAGCTCTGACTGTGTGGTGGGGAATGGAAGGATTTCTATTCCTTGCAGACAGCTGGTCATTTGCATCATTTTAAAGAGTCAAGGCCACTTGGAGATGTATTTGTGTCTTCAGGGACACACGAGTAGTACAAATGGGTGTGGAGCCTTCTTGGCTGCAGAAAGTTTTCTGCCCTGTGTCCCTTCTTTGTTGAAGACAGGTCAAGGTTGTTGGCTTAGATGAGAAGCAAAATGTCTTAAAAAACAAACAAAGTCCAGTTGCCTCCTGAAAAAGCACCTTTGGGACTAGGTCTCTGTAGTGGTCACAACTACTACTGTGAGAATTTAAGAAGAAAAAGAAATCTGTAAAGTTCTTATCTACTCTAAGTTATTTAAAAAACTATCACTATTTCAATTATTAGTTTATTTTGCTGGTATCTAATGGCTGATACAAAATATTTTGACACGTCATACAAAAACAATATGCTATTTTAATTGGTTTTCAAAGGGATTTACCAGAGCAGAGAATAAGGCTGTTAATGGCTAGGAGTCATGTATATTGCGATCATTGGGCAGCATTAGTTGCTAGGTAACACCATCAGGCGGAAATTGTTAGGCTAATGCCCCAAATCTTTCTTAGTATTAGACAACCAGGAATGTTAATAGGATGTGAGACTAAGTTTTGCCAGCTCCGACATAGTTTTCACTTTATATTAGTTTTCTACATCCTATACAATACTTTTGTTACATTTCTACACCATATACTATGCATTTTGTTTGACTTTTTCTCTGTGGTTTCATGAAGGTTGAACTATATATCTAGTAGTTATATATATCTAGTAGTGGAGAATATATCTAGTAGTGATATAGAGAATATATCTAGTAGTGATATATATCTAGTAGTGGAAAATACAGGAACTATTCTAGATTTTAGATCTAGTAATTAGATTTCCAACTGAGAGAAGATGAAGTTTCCATTCCTTCCCAAGATTCCTTACGCCTCACATCAAGAGTGAGCAGCAATCTCATTTCTGTGAATACCAATATGTACAGGGTATGGATTTCTTCTTTGTGTCTATGAGGTTTCTGGTCCTATTTGATTTTTAATTAAAATTACAAGAGTTAAAGAATGCAAAACATGGGCTTTCAGCCTCAATTTTATTTCCAAGAATGCCTTTGAACACATAGGGTTTTTTTTTCAGGACAGAAAAAAAAAATCACAGTATGGATGAGTCCACTCCAGACAAAAATAAAATGTAAACTGAGTGAAAAGAAGCATGATGGAACACAAGATAAGAGAGAAGGGGAGCACATTCACTTACTAGATTTATAGATATTTATGGCAGACATATTTAGTGAAAACTCAAATTCAAGGAATTTTAATTTGCTTTCAAAATTATGTGTACCCATCAGCCCCATAAAACAGCCCACTTGTGTTGTGAAGAGAATGTGTCTTCTTTAATTCTAATATTGTACCCTTATTCAGCTAAATCAACCACATCTTCCAAGTCCTGAAGTGAAAATAGTCAGAGTTCTCAAAATAAAAATCTCTGTTCAGAATGAATAGATTCTCCAGTATACAATCTCTTTCCAGAATATCAGGGAAAGCTAAATGCTTCAAAAACAGGTTTCTCTTTTGAATTTTAAAAAGTAAACATGTCACATCAGTCCTGTTCTTAGTGTTTGTCTTGATTACACAGAAGGCTAAGAGCTGGAATTGGACTCAGGCCACAATTTTTTTTGCAATTATTTTTTTAAACTCTGTTCTCAGTACTGGAAAAACAAATCCATAGTCATTAGCTGGAACTTTGGAGAATTTGATATACTATAGATTCATGTTAAGAGATCATTGGTTTCACATAATCTTTTCTGAGTTCTTAAGATTCTAGAACACATGCCCATGTCATACTATGGTAGGAGTCAAGCACAAGAAATGCTGAGAGCATCTGAACTTTCTAGTTCAACATCTAAAAGACCAGTGATTCCCTGTGATCGGTGTGTGCTTAGCAGTATACAATGCAAGAATCAATACATGTAAGCAGCTGGGGGCAATTTGAATGTGAAGACCATTTGGGAATAATGGGGCATCAGTAATAACCTATTTTAAGGTTCCTTTAATCCCACCTTTGCTATGTTTATAAGTAACTCAAGGTGGTAAAACATAACTAATACTCCTCCTCCCCTTTTCCCCCAACAACTCTGTGAGGTGAGTTGGGCTGAGACACACTGGTCCAAAGTCATCCAGGTGGCTTTCATGCTTTCTATCCTAGTGCTTTAACCATTAGACCTGATTGATTGATTGATTGATTGATTGATTTATTATTTCAATTTATATACCACCCCATCTCCGAAGACTCGAGGCGGTTGACAGCAAATTAAAACACATAATATACAATTTAAAATAATTAAAATGATTGGCTTTCATGTGGTAAATTATTGCCCTTGAATGTTTTCAATTTGATACTCTGTTCCAACATATGATTATTCTAATAGTTCAGAATGTGGGGGAAAAACACCAAATTACAAATGACTGTTGTTCTGGTAGGAATATACACTAATGGATCCTAGTTGCCTGGCTCATGTTGGGTACAGTTGGAATTACAACAGCAACAGCTGTGAATAGGCTTAAACTAATCTGTACAGTTACCCATTCAAATCAGAAGCTCCTGAGAGAGATGACATTGGGTAGGTTCAGATATGTCTATGTGAACCCAGTCTATGGTTTATTCAGTCAACCACGGTTTAATTTACCGCAGTGTATAAAGTTGGCCAGGGAATTCACGAAGACAATAGGATCTATTTCATCTGTTGTTTCATTTAAAAAGGCACCCCATTCATTACTTGAGCTTTTGCAGCGCATGCCACTTAACAAATATCAGTTGTGCAGAATTATAGTTTGTGTTTGGAGAGGTGTTTACATGAAAAAAAAATCTTTACAGATATTCCATCCAGTTTATATGCTACCAAATGCATTCAATACAAAATAACTCTTCCTGGCTAAATGTTGATGCTTTGATGAAGCAATGACGTAGTAGTATAATTAATCATAGTTAAGCTGCATGGTTTAGATGAGGTCTTTATTCTTCAACATTTTGATGCATTGGAAGAATTAAAATATTTTTTGCACACCACCCAGAGCCATGTGCAATGGGAGGCTATGTAAATTGTACGAATAAATGTCCACATTTTTAGCAGATTCAATATTTCACATCAACTATGCCTCTCTTAAAAATATGTTTTATATTTTTATACCCCAGATGTGTGAAACAAAAATTGGAGTTGTGAAAATCCTTTTCTTCTGAAAATACTGGTTTGTTTCTGTTGAATTAATGTGGATGGGAACAGGCATTCTACAATATTTATAAAAATGTTCCATAGCAGGGTGCCAAACTAGTGGCCGGCGGGCCGGATGCATCACACACAGGCCACACCCAGCCCAGCTCCCCAAAGCCAAAAAATGTGATACATCAAGATACGTCATGTGACACAATTGAGTTTGGTACCCATTTTCTACAGAGATGAGCAGTAACCCTATGGGGCATAGCCTGACTACTATATATCTTTTAATGACTCATGTCAAAATACTGTTTTTTAAATGTTACCCATTGTTTGGAATGCAAAGGACCATCGTAGAGGGGAAAAAAGATACTAAGAAAACAATTTCTACACAAAAATATGTTCATATGAGCCCTGTGAATCAAGGTTCATTTTAAGGGTATCTTTTTACCTGCCATGGCATTTTTTTTGCTTTTTGCTGCTGTATGTAGAGAGCCAGTTTCATATACTGGTTAAGGCACCAGGCTAGGTACCAGGAGATTGTGAGTTCTAGTTCTGCCTTAGGTGCAAAGGCAGCTGGGTGATCTTGGGCCAGTCTCTCTCTGTTCTAGGAAGGAGGCAAAACCTTGCCAAGCCGATGTAGTCACCAGGAGTCTAAAACTTACTTGAACCCTTTTTAAAAAAAGATTAATCAAAGGGACCAGATAACGAAAGGGTACAGGATATATTTGTTGCATGACAAAAAAAAAAATAGGATTCCTTTTTATTTGGACTGATTTCATCCTCTACAGTGGAAATAGATGGTGTTCTTAATATATCAGAATGACAACACAATTTGTATACAAACATTTTGGCAAGTGGGACTGTCAAAGAAAAAGCGAGGTGCTTTATTGCATGGGACAAATGCTTTATTCAGAATTAAGAGACTTCTGAAGCCTTGTCCAGTCTCTTAATAAAATTAACCTAGGTGTAACTTTCACAGGGAAGCTACTTGTTTTGAGATAAGACTGTGAAGAAAACGGTCATGGAAAATAGCATCTATGTTTTGATCTTGTCAGCTTGTTTCCAACACTAATTATCATACAAAGATTACATATGTGACCTTAGGTTGTGATGTGTATTGCTTGATAAAATACAAATGTGTTTTTGAATCATATTTTTAGCAACTGCAATGATCAGTCTAAAGTGATCATGAATGTAAAGGCAACCTATTGTTGTATAGCTATTATATTTCTAAAATAAGGTATAGATCAGTTCTAAAACACACTGATTGATTAAAAGTGGTCAATTCACACAAGACAGGTATTTGACTTATGACCAAAATTGAGTCCACAATTTGTTGCTAGGTGAGAATTTGTTAAGTGATTTTTGCCCCATTTTACAACTGTTCTTGCCACAGTTGTTAAGTGAATCACTGCAGTTGTTAAGTTAGTGACCCGGTTGTTACGTGAATCTGGCTTTCCCATCGACTTTGCTTGTCAAAAGGTTGCAAAAATGATCACATGATCTTGAGACACAGCAATATGTCATAAGTATAAACCAGTTGCCAAGCATATGAATTTTGATCATATGATAATGGGATTACAACAAAGGTTGTAACTGTGAAAAATGGTGATAAGTCTCTTCTCAGTTTTTTGCTGTTGTAACTTTGACTGGTCTCTAAATTAACTATTGTAAGTCGAGGATTACCTGTAATTCAAGGATAACCTTCCCAACTTTGTATTCTTCAGATGTGTTTCTACATACAAATTATCAATCAAAATTGCCAAATATGATAGTAATTATAATAGTACACTCCATGAAGAAACCACACCAAAGGAGGCTCATTTAACTGACTGCATATGTTAGATAAATTCCTTTCTTTGCTTGATACCATTAGATAAGTGCTTAAAATTTCTCTCATACAATTAAGTGATTGCTTGAAATTTATTTCAATATCCTACAACCAACCTTAACACAGTTATATTAGTTCTACTGGCGACTTCTATAGTTATCATTTAATAAATAAAGACTATGCGTACATATATACATCATACAAACCAGTTGCACTATTCCTTTTAGAGTAAGCAATGTATAGATTGCAGAAAACGAGCAAGAAATAGGATGCCAAAGGAAAAAATTAGAAAACAAAACAATTCAAACTTGTTTATGCAACCAGCACCCACTATGCTTTTCCATACTGTTCTATGCTTGTGCAACTATCCTTGCTTCCATCACATCAATAACCAATTCCTGCACTGCCTTTTATTCATTAAAATTCTAATCTCTCTTTTTTTAGGATCTCAGAATCATTCTGGAGTTCAGTGGCGTTTTAAAAAAATAACTCCATACAATCATTAATTCCTTGGACAACCCCTTTGCTTGGCCCACTTCCTTCCTATATTTGATTTGTAACTCAGTACTCATTCGCTATATGAACCACTGAACCATCTCAACATACTATTTTCATACTGGCTACTCACTGTTGAGAAAGAGAATCCACTTCCCTTCACATTCATTGACTGAAACTTTTCTTGTTTTACAGCAGACATTTTGTACAGCTGTTTCCACTGTAGTCAACTCATAGGTTTCTCTAGCATACCTAACTCACTTCCACATATTGAAGTGGGCAGAAGCACATTCTTACACACAATGGTTGTTGCTCCTTTCAGCAAACCTTCATTCCTTGAAACAGACTGCACACTATCTACTACTCTTCTAAATATATTTACGTGCCTTAAAATTTATTCACTTACTTTCACATCCTAATAACAATTATAACAGTATAAAAGTTCATCTACTTGCTCCAGTTTTCTACCACTTGTGTTTAACTTGACTGTTATACATCTCAGGTTTACAGAAAACTGCAGTTTACATTTTAGAAGGAATTAGACATTTTGCAAGAAAAAGATGTATTTGGATTTTACATACAAATCTCTTAATTATAAAAGTTATGTGTACAGTTGTATTTCTACATAATTTTCCAATTATAAATGTATTTTAATTACACAGCTGGGAGATAATAAACATTAGCCTGTGCATTATTGCTAGGATTTGGTTTGCTGTGGGAAGAAGCGAAACAAGAAGTTTGGGGATACAATATAGTCAACTTCCTGATTCTGATACCTTCCAAATGTATTGGGTGTAAACTTCCACAAGCTGTAGCAAGCAGAATCACAGATTACCTAAGTATCTCGGAACTCAAAGTCCAACACATTTGGACTTTAGGAAGTAAAGATGGATATATAGAAAAGGGGATGTGATTTATGTTAATGTCTCTTGAAGGGCTGTTTAGCAGCATTTTCTCCCTGAAGACTAGAATCTCAGACCCTAAAAATATCTTTCACAGACACAGCTTTCAAAAACACATCTTTTTAAACTTTTTGTGTTTCCTTTCAGTTTAGAAAGTTATTAAACTCTAAGCTACTGTAAGCAATGACAATGAGGTTCATCTCTGCACCATTGCCACACAAAGCATTCATGTTTTAAATACAAACACACATGCACACCTATTTTCTGATCTAGTGAACAAAAAAGGAAAACACCCAGATGATTTATAGTGTATAGTAATGTAAATATTTGTGTCCAATGAAAATCAGTTGGTTCAAAAAAAGATCACAAAGACAGCATATGGAAAAGAGGCACAAGGAAGCAAAGGTTCAGGTCCTTCTTCTGCCTTTAATCAGAGGTAAATGAGTTCACAGAGACAAGGAAAGTACCATGTAGGTCTCAAAGGCAGAGAGTGGAACACAGAATTTCAGCCCCTCCTAGACAGTGCAATAAAAAGACTTGCAGATAGGCCTTTGCAACACAGAAAGTCGAGTGGGAATGAGAGAGCTGGTCGCATTTTATGAGGAAGATGCAAGAGGAGCACGTGGGTTCACCTCCAGGGGCTTCTTCATTGGCTCATCAGACACCTTTCCTTCTTGGGCAAGGCAGAGTCATAACAGCCAATGAAAGCAGGGGAGGACTTTTAGTAACAGATCACAAATATTGCCCACCTCAGCCATAGGGTAAGAGAGAAGCTGCCCTGATTCAGGTATACTTGAACATTCCTTCCTGAAGGACATAGCCAAAAGCAAAGGTTTTATCACAGCTCCATAAAACCTCCCAAAGGAGTTGCATAAAAATATTTCAAATTGCCCTGTGGCAAAACTCCACCTGAGTACAACCCTCCTGGGTTGAATGAATGGTCTGGTTTGCTGCTCCTCCGACAGGAGGCAGGCATGGGTACTTCAAACAAGCCACACAAAATCATCATGCCATACTTTTATTATCCAGTTCCATTTTCCAGCACTCAGCTTCAAAACTCTCATCTAAGGCCTAGCCTAATTTGTAAACTCAGCTAATCTTTTCTTACTTTCAGAAACCAGCTGTATTGACAAAGATATTAACCTACATTAACCCCCTCCCCGTCACATGCACACAGCCTAAAACTACAGTATGATCATCAAATAAGCTGAAAAAAAGTCTTTCCTCACATATGCTTGCCCTAGAGATGGATTAAAGCATCAGGCTATCCCTCATAAATGACACACACACAGACACATATCTAGCACCAGTGTAAATAATAAAGAAATTCACTATCTTAGAAACTAGATTCATAGCCTAAAAATCTTAACATCCAGTTTTCTCTGGGTGAAAGAGAAAACTTCTTTCAATATATCCCCAGATCTCTAAAATGTCACTAATTTGTTCAGATTGGAATATCATCAGGTTTTTTCTCTCCCTTTCTCAACAATTGTAGGTCAATGCATCCTGTTTGTATTTTGGAGTCATATCCCCACCCTATAACAAAATATAGCCTAATTCCTGAGGGAATCAGCCTTTTCCCTCCTGCCCAGAACCCCTGTCTTAGTTCACTCTATGGCAACATGCTCATCCAAAAACAACATCTACCAGGGTGGTAATCCCAGACATCTGGGAGGAAACAATTAAATGTAGTTGGTTTTATTTGTAAGAAAATACAAACAGGAAGGCACCATCTACTGAAAATCCATTTCTACTAGAGCCTTTCTTAGTCTGCAAAATTCACCCAGAGCTCAATCTCAGTGGGCCAACCTATTCCCACTTTAAAACTTTTGCCTTTTATTGTCTCTGCTCCTTGTTCTTGCATGCAAGACTCCTTGCTTCATCATTCTCTTACAGGACGTGCAAATGCCTACTTTCTTTTCTGCTCACTTGACATGCTTCTAAATAAGCAGCAGCTATAGTGCTACATTACCATTTAACACACCAATCTTCTATGACACGTGCTTGCTTTGTGGCATTTGGCTGGGACCACACATGCAATGCATTGTTAAAAATGTACATGAATGAGAATAAATTTGGAGATGAAACTCCATCAACTATCCCATCCCTCTTGCTCTGTGGGCAGAACAGTAAGGAAAAAGTGGCAGCCTGGCCATCTTTTTCAGCAATTACTATTCCTTCTATGAGAAAGGAACTGTGGGAGAAAAATATTCCCAATGCTGTGATATTAGAGAAGCATTTTCTTGTGAAATGCTAGCATTCTGAGGTATAACAGGCAAAGCAAGTGCAGGCTGGGATTAATCAGTCAAAGACTTAATGTTTGGCTCTCTGAATGCCACCTTCTGCTGTTGTTGTCTTTCCATTTCTAATGCCTTTGTTTATCCTATTTTCATTTCCGTGAAAGCAAGATTTTAGAGAAAAGGCACAGCTTGAGCTTTTGTCTCTAACCCTTTTACTTCCTGAAGCTAAAGGGCCTCAGATACTAGAGAATACATATGAATTGCTTCTGTATCTTTCTTTATGGGTCTCTGGACTTAAATACTGCTTAAGGTAGAAACCAGGCTTGTACAGTGGGCATTCAAACCATTTTGCCAGCAATTAAGAGCATGATTTATTCAGCCCATTTATCCTTATCTACAATTTAAAGATGGGGGGGGGGGGAGATATTAGGGTGTCTGTTTCTGTCTCTTAATTCTGTACTTTGTGCCATGGAAGCAAGAGGAAGAAAAAGGAAGCAGCATGAAAGATCAGGAGGGGGCATATTGTTCAAATGAAGGCAGCAAAATGGGAAGGCAAGTTAGAGGAAGATGGGCAAATGTGAATGTAGTGTCCCCAGAGTAGGGAACAAGGTCACTCTCAAACATCAACCTCTCCCCCCCTCCCCCCTGCGGGTTAAGGTACAGGAAAGAGAACGAAGGAAGCCACAGGGAATCCTGGAAAAGTCCTGTTCTGGCACACAAAGGAAGTGGGGAGAGGCCATCTTGTAGAGTTTCTTCCTGTTCTCTTGCTGATTGGTGCTGTAGTAGAGCTGTGTGCAGCCAGTTGAATATTCTTCTGCTGTGTTCCTTGTTGCCCACTTTGGCTGGAAGGTTGGTTTGGGACGGGTGTGGAGTCCTTGATGAGGAAAGCAGGAACAGTGGAAGGAGGGGAATGGTTTGGAAGAAAAAGTCGAAAGAAGCTGCACAAGCATCCAGATGATTGTGTTGGAAGGGAGGGGGGAGAAGTCTCAGGAGGCATTTAAGCCTAGTGCACAGAGAGGAGAAAGACACAATGTACAAGGCCATGGTGAGGCTGCATAGTATCCTGAAGAGTGACAGGAATAGAGGGAATAGAGCTATATGTTAACAGTATAGGCAAGGAGATCAAAGAATTATGGAGGGGTAGAAAATTGTATAGAAGATCTTAACAGAGGATTTACAAATCCCTTTAGCTAATGTGAAAAATGCTTTAAAATTTTCAAAATACAAATTTTGCTTAGTCATGCTTTTGGGTAGAAACACCACTATTTGACCAGCACAATTTTGGGTAAGAATTAGATCTATTTAATTACAAGGTCCAATGCACAGCATGGCCATCTAAAGGAAGGCTCCTTCATTTATTCCATGGTCCCACTGCTTCAACCAATCTAATATGGTGTGGAAGAGGTAGAAAAGAAAAGAAAGAAAATTAGTGGCAAATAATAAAAGGATAAAATGTATTTCTCAAAAAAGTACCCTTCTCTACAATCTCAGCTACTAAAAAGGACAATTTGGCATAGGAAAAAAATTGTATTCAAGTAAGAAAAAGAAACTCAGGCATATTCTACACAAGCAGCCACTATGAAAAAGCATGATGCTGTTTCAGACAACAAACATTCTACCAAAACTGGTAGAATTAGACTTTCCAATGCCAGGAAGAGGATAAAAATTATGCAAAGGAATGAAAAGAAGAACTCTCCACACCAGCAATCTGAAAGAGTCTTGATGCATGTGTAGAGTATGCCTTAAGTTAGTTCCCAAAAATAGTACAATCTAGATTGAGGTCATCTTAAAATGCTGAGGTCACCTTAAAATGCTAGTGAAATGTGAGTTGGGTGGCTTCCCATATTCAAGTAAGAATAGAGCACAGGAGAAGAATGTTAATTAACATTTTCCTTGGAATGATTCCTAAATAATCTTCCAGAGCAGTTATTGTTTGCTAACATTTTAATTCACAAATACATGAAAACTGGGGAAATGCAGTGCATGAAAAGCTGATTATTAACATAAATGTTTAATGGGTTTAATGGCTAAGGTCACAGAATTTGTTTCCCTCTTTAATTTCCTGCTTATTATATTGGAAGATATTTATAGCAATACAAATGGAACCTTTCTCCTAGCCACAGTGGGCCAATTTGTAGGTTGTGAGACTTCCTGAAAGAGCATCCTACTCCCAAAGTAAAACAGGAAAAAAAACCTTGAACAATAAGTATTCATTAGCAAAATGAAGTTGGAGATGGTAAATTGGCAGTAATATGTAACAGTTTGCTTTTTGGCAAATGGTAACTTCATTAAGCCTAATAGGATCTTTCATGTGGGGTAAGATGTCAGAATAGGGCAAGAGGAGCTCTTTGCATACATGAAATGGCATAATATTAAATTGTTATATTATTATATTGTTTTACCTAGCTCACAGATCTGGTTCTAGATTTCAGCTTTTTAAGAATATTTTACTGAATGCTTCAGGAGTTGAACCCTACACTTTCATCCATTAAAATCTTCCTCAGGCTGTCGGAAAATATAGGCGAGGGTTGGTAGGATTCAATAGTTTTATCTGGGAACTTTTTAAATCTGATTTTAAATCAATTAAATTTGAACCAGCTGGGAAAAGAGAACAGGATGCCAATATAAGACCCTCATAAGTGTAGATCTGACTGTACAAGGAACAGACAGGACAAACAAGTGAGAGATTAAGATTAAATTCAAATATACAGCCTGAGGTATAAAGACTAATATCTTTATACTTTAAATATCATGGACTTTTGGGAAAAGTAAGTCATGATTTAAGAATTCCTATAATTAAAACTACTGCCAACTACTACCTAAAACTAGAGCCATTAGAGAGCTGACTCATGACCACACTATAACTTCTGCTCCTACTGAACATTCTGGGAAATACTCAATTTACTGGGGGAAGTGTTATAGGATCTCAGCAATTTGCTATTCTACTTAAAAATGTGATTACAGGAAATGCATTTTAGGGGTGACTGGAAAGAATGAGAAATATTTCTTTGGGACAGCTTTCTCATCTCTTTGAAGAATCTTGATAAGCTTTCAAAAAAGCAACCCAGGTTTTCTAAACAGTTTGAAAATAATTGGATTAGAGGCAGATACATAGGAGGAGCTTTTAAAATTCCTCTTGAAGACTTGGGAGAGTCTGGGAACAGTTTAAACTCATGCTTGTGCATTATATAGATAAGATAGCAGATCGTTTTTAGATGCTGCAGGCCATAATATAGCACAGATATCTCTCATATGATGCTGCTACCCTTCCATTTGAGGGAATATTCTAGCATATCCATAGCCTTATCATCCTTTGAGGCTTAATCTAAACAAGAAGCTTTGAAATGAGGATTCCTGGAACAAGATTGTAGCCTCTGCAGCAAATAAAGTGGCCAGGAACATAGGATGTAGTATGGACACTACATCCATTGAAGTAAAGAGGAAATTGTCATCTGAAATTATTTGCTTTTTTACTAGGGATGATATCTACCCTGAATCCTGAAAAAAGCTATAAAAGATGGATGTAGATAATTTTTGCTCAAGCACAGAATAACCAAAATGAATGACACTAAGCAGATAAGGGATACTAATCAAATATTCAAGAAATGTAACATTTAAAGAAGAAAGCAGTTCAAAACTGTTATCTACACATAAATTGTATATTTGATGTAGCCTGGGACAAATAAAATACTGTTTTTTTCAGTTTGAAGATAACTACTAATAGCTATGGCCTGAATAAGTACTTATGTTATTGACATGTAGTTCCTATTTATTTATTTATCAAATTTCGAAACCACCCTTTTCCTCACACTTTTATCAAAAAAATGAACTGAAAGAAGAAAATATTATATATTTGCATTTAAATGTTTTTCAAAGATCTTAGAATAAGGGAAGACTAAAACTGGTTCATCCAGCTGGGTAATATATATCATATAGGTTTTCAGTCTAATTGGAAAGTACCCTTCATAAAGGAAGCAAAGAATAAATCAATCTATAGGGACTGGAATGTCATATATTGCTGTTTTGCATAAGTCTAGCAGGCTAAGGTATTCTTTATAGCAGGTTTTTAAAATGTGTTTCTGCTAGGTACAATCCACAATCAAGTCTGCAAGACACCCAGATGCTGATTGGCTGTCATGGCAATTTGCTTATGATAGATGGGGAATGGAGAAGCACATGCATGTGAGTAGAGTGTGAAGAGTTAAGGAGCAATCAAGCAAGTGTTTGTTAGTATGACCAAAGCACAGAAACAATGAATGGTCCATTACCTCCCCTCCCAAATTATTTGAGACCAAATTATTTGCTGCTCAATCTATTTTAGAATAAAACCTAGAAAAAAATGTATCATGTGGTTAATGCCTACTCTTTCCTCCCAAATCAGGTTTTTGGTTCCAAAATGTTAATCAAAACATCCATCTGTGAATTTTTAGGGCTGAACAGTTTGGGGGAGGGAGACAAAAATAGTAAACAAATTTAGTTAGGTTTTTCATCAAAAACCTAGTTTTCCATAGGGTTTTTTCCAATCAAAATCTTCCTCATTTATGAACTGAATGTAATGTTATGACACTGGAAGTGAGACAATTATTTTTTAAGGACTGAAAACTTTTTGTGATATATTCTGAGCGAGCTCAATAGTTTTCCTTACTCGATTTTGCAACATTTTGCTGTAATGAAAAAGCCAATCATCACACTAGAAAGGGCAGCAAAGAAGGATAAATGAGAGTGACATCTACTTTAGCACCTGTTCTCCTATAACGTAAGTGTTTCTCCATGTTTACAGTTTATGTATCAATGAGAATATGAGTAAGATACAGGTAGCCTTTTGCTATTTTGGAAAAAAATAAAAGTTTGACCCATTCGTTCCACCCCTTCTCAATATCCTTCAATCATTCATGCATACATCTACAAACAATGCTGTCCCTACCCCGTTCCAATTTCCTAAAGTATCACTCTATCACCTAAAATATCGTCCTAATCCAGACCAAACTATAAGTACTTCATCAGACATTAAATTTATCTCTATCACTTCCTTCATTTCCCTCCCCATTCCCTACTGTGAAACCATAGTACAGAAGATCAAAATGCCTTAGATTAGTTGCTTTTTGTTCTTTCATTGTCATCAGCTTCTAAATACTCAGTGCTTCTGAATTATGGGGGGGGAGAGAGAAACCACAGAGAAACTAGGCAGGACCTTTCCCAATTCTACCTAAGTGGCAATAAGAGAAATGGGCAGAGATCATGCAGAAGAATGAATGAAGTGGGCATGCCAGGACAGGCTATCAGCTCCCTGAGATGCCAGGGGGAAGCACAGAATTCAGGAAGTTACTGCCCCCTGTCTCTCTTGGCTGGATTAGGTGGCTCTTGATGGTGGACTTGTACTTACCCCATTCCATTCCACGCCCATACTCACTTCCTCATTACCATCTGTGTTATTCTCATATTTGATGCTGCCCCCCAGGCTGTCTCGGCTCCTCCTCCTCTCAGAGCCCTCACCCTCTTTGAGAATTTCCACCACTTTAGTCTGGTTAATGGGGTCAATACCCTGTAAGGGAAAAACAACAATAAGAAAGCAATAATACTCTGGACATGATTTTGACAAGGAAATAAAGAAGGTTTTCTGGGAGTTTTGAGAGAACAAAGGGAGCCAATTTGGAAAGAAGCCAAACCAGCTGGGTGTGACTGTGGCTAGTCACTTTCTCTTAGTGTGAGGGAGGAGGCAATGGCAAACCACTTCTAAAAAACTTTGCCAAGAAAACTACAGGGACTTGTCCAATCAGTCTCTGAAAATCAGATCTGACTGAATGGAATGAAGAAAAAAAGAGAGAGAGAAAGGCTACAGTCTATTTTCTGGCCATCATGGATTATTGAATATTCTGCAGCAAAATAAAGGCTACTATTCTTTAAGGAAATGTTGCTGAACTACAACCCGATTTAACAAGAGATTATTAAAGTACATCCAAACTATGTGCACGTGTGTAGCTGCTTTAATCTTATTTTAACATATGCTTTTTAAAGCTGTAGTTGTCATTACTTAACTGTTATGTCCAAATCTGAGAAATAAAAATAGCTTCTAAAAAAGAATACTGGAAAACATGGCTTAAAATTACCATATTTTTAGAGTGTAAGACTCCCACCCCCTTAAAAGAGGCTGAAAATTGCCCTAATGAGGTACTAGCAAGCGAAGTGATCTTCCGTGCTTTACCTGCTTTTCTCATTGCTTCTCTCTCCGAAGATCAGCTGTGCTTTAGAAGCTGTTTTTTTTTATCCTCAATGCTCAAAACCAGTGAACTAATGTGCTGAAGCTGACCAGACTAAGGACTCTAGCCAGATGAATACCTGGAAATACCTGGAAAGTGGCCCCAGAATGGAATGGGAATGGAGATTTTGCAATATCCTTTCCCCAGGAGTGGGGAGAGAATGGGGATTTTGCAGTATCCTTCCCCTGCCATGCCCACCAAGCCATACTTACAGAACCAGTAGCAAAAAAAACACCTGAATTCCTCTACTGTTTGTACCCTATGACTATCATTAAGTGTTGTACCTTACTATTCTTAACAAATGTATCTTTTCTTTTGTGTACACTGAGAACATATGTACCAAAGAGAAATTTCTTGTGTGTCCAATCACACTTGGCCAATAAAGAATTCTACCTATCTATATGAAAAAGGGGCAGTTTTTGGCTACATGTGAAACTTGTAATATCTGGGTTAACTAAGCCTATTTAATCCATTTAGAAATGAACCTAATGTGTTGAAATGGTTGTAATCAGTTCATTATGTAGATTTTTTTTACATAGAGTTTGCTTTGAGAAAATAAAAATGGGGAAAAAATCATAATATTGATTTTTGCACATTAAGATTTCCATTTCAGAAAATCTCCCTTGGAATATATAAAGGTCAGCTGATATCCTGGAAATATAGGAAATAAGCATCAAGAAGAAGAATCGTCAGTATCTAACCAGCTTCAGAATAATATTGCAGCATCAATGAGACTCTTCATATCACATCCACTAGAGAGATGTCTTATTTTGATGGGCATTTGGAGCTAAGGACCTTAGAGTTTTATTTTGATGTTCTTAATTATTATTGCATTTTTTAGATTTATGAAAGCTAACTTTCATAAATTCCCTATTTTGTAGTGTTTGATGCTATTCTTATATTTTATTCTTATTTATTATAAATTGCTTAAAGTTTGGAGACAAGGGTAGAAAACAGAGAAAGAAGGCTTCTCTCAAAGTGTACAGGCTATATCTTTGCCAGCTGGTTTCTTTCAAACCAGCCAAAAAACAAAACAAAAAAAATAATTGAACAGAGAACTTTGTCTATGCTCTGTGATTTTTGCTGACTAAAGGGAAGAACTGCTATTAAGTTAAGCAGTTGCAACTTTCCAGGAAAAAGAACATCCTAAACTACATTTAACCACACCACTGCGGCTATTATCAAGAAAATTTCTAATAGCATTTTACAGTTACAATTTCACCAGCATTTCAGGCTCTTTCAAGATGCTTTGAAGATACCATTCAAATCTGAAATATTCAGTCTTCCTTCCCTCCCTCCTCCCTCCCAGAATGCCACAAGACATTTGGTACTTTCACAAGAATACAAACAAAAAATAAAATATCTAAGATTCAATAAGATTATTTTTTTAATTCACAAAATTATCAATCAATACAGAAAAGCAGGCACCAAGTCCCAAATGTTCAATGGAAAAAAAACTGCTCTGAAAGGTGGTGACAATTAGGGCTAATATAATTTCCACATTTGATTCAAGATTATACAAATAAACACAAGTTTTATTTTCTCTGGAATTTCTTAAATTGAGGATAAAATAACTTTTATTTGAAAGATTACCAGTTCTTCATTTTTCACAATGCCAGCATATTTTCTTGGTCACTACTGGCCTTACCTGTCTCCTAGAACGCAGTGCACACTCTTCTAAAGTGTCTGCAGCCTCCATTTTGCCCTGACGCCTGTATAACGCACCCAGGTTCCGCAGAGTAGTGTTCACTGTAGGGCTGAGGGGTATTCAAGAAGTGCAAAACTGAAATTAACAATCATTCTTTACCTTTCAAGTACCTTGATCATTAAAGCTCAAGTCATCTTTGATGAATGAATATACAAGTCTATAGAGCTCCTACAATTATATTATTATCATTGAAGACAAAATGTAATACAGAATGCATGTATAAGCTTACATGCATTCTATATTACATTTTGTCTTTCATATAAGCTTATAGAATGAGGATACTGCAATGGCAGCATCTTTTCCTGCACACAAATAACTGCCCAGGCAATCACTTTTGTTCTGTGGAAAGAAGATGTGAGGTTGAGGTTTGCAAAAATTAAGAATTACCATGATAATTGTATTTAAGGGACATCACACATTTCCATCACATCCCCAACCTACTTGTGGGGAGTTCATTGATGATATGGTTCATGAAGTGGTCAGGAGGGGATCTATTGAGCCCCCATGGACTACTTAAGATTACTGTGGTCACCCTGCTCCACTGCTTAGGTACCGGACATTCATTTAAACTTGGGCTGCAGGAGGCACTAAGCACGTGGCATTCATAGAGCAGACCTGCCATCATTTTTTTTTTGGTCAAACAAAATCACAAACAATCTGACCTGGTGGGAGGTCATAGAAGGTGTGTATGGGAAGAAGTTGAAAGGAGCTCCATCTCAAAATGATTTTTTTTAAAAGGGAGCAACAGCCCT
>JANHFP010002563.1:325247-335369 GCA_032468135.1 Calamaria suluensis | reverse complement strand
GTAAATCTTCTTTCCCCCTCCCGACGCCAGCTCTTCTCCTTCTAGAAGGGCTCTATGGTCATTGTAAAAAGCTTCCGCTTCATAAATAATTTGCTCTCTTATATTTTTTCTCCTCCCAAAATATCAGAAGACCTTCAGTCATCAACCACCTAAACATAATACTCCTGGCATACAATTTTTTAGTCAGAAATTGATTTTTCGTTCTTGACTCTCTGACCTTTCTTGGAATCTGTTTTAATACTATTAAATCTCTTCCCTTAAACCTCAGAGATTTACCCCTTTATTGCTAAACATTTTTTTATCTGTTACATTCTTCCCAAAAATTGATTCATTTGGCATTTTATTAAGCTTCAACAAATGAGAACCTAAATTCACTTTTGATGATAGGCGAGTCTGCTGTTTATAAACCTTTTGCATTCATAACAACCTTTGCCTTTTCCTCTCCTTATCAAATTATCCAATTTGCTTTCTGGATGACATACAATTGAAATCCCATTAACTGTATTCAGGAAGAAGGTGTCAATATCATGTTTCATGTAGGCATCTCTTTCCATAAGTTTTAAAAACATGACATAAAAGTTTGGTAGAAGCAAAAGTACCCAAGTACCTTAAAATGATTAGAAGATAAACTAATGCTTGCTAGTATAAAACAACAAATGTACAAAATCACACAACACAAATGAGTCCAAACCAATCCCTTGAACTCAGAAGGCTTCTGATTTAATGGTGTCTTTTTTTTTGTATCAGGAAAATTCTCACATGCCAGAGATGAAGAGAGATCTTTTTCCACTCAAAATTCAGGGAAAACCAATTCAAAACTAAGTCTTTCATGAAGAGTTCTGAATTTCAGAGACTTCTCAGCATAGAAGTACAGGGTACAGTCACCTTTTGTATCCAAGTCACCAGATGGGATATATCCAAGTTAGCAAATGTAACCAATCAGTAGTAACAACGCACTGCTAGGCAAAAATTAAGAACAGCTGACAACTCCTATGATGTATCCAGTACTTTATCCCAAAATGTCCTGGACGGTTACCAAACTTTTATTCTATTGTTAGTAATATTTCATAGATTGTACAGATTTTTCCAAAAATGTGAGGTGCAGAAGTTCAAAGCCAAGGAGTTTGGATTTGTTGTAGCTCTAGTATGCACTTTTCAACTTAACTGTCTCTCCTCCCAATCTAGGGAAACATTAATAATTAACTTTTCTAAACCTGTGAAGTTTAAAGATGGCCCTTCAAAAGAGCAAACTTTAGCATTCTGGTTCTGAAATGTCTGTGGCTCAGAACCTGCTGAAATCCCTCCATCGTCCATTTTCCAGTACGTCCTAAGGAATCCACTACAACAAAGAAAAAATATGCAAGGCATGGGAAGAATAGGACAAACGCTTCCAGTTCATACCACAGAACCTTGAAAAACTTAGGAAAAACTATCCTCATTCAGATCGGAGGCTTGTATAGCACTGTATTTAGTTCCTACAATCTGATGCCTATGAGAATACCTTCAGAAAAGGGAAAGAAGAATACTATCTTTATACTTTTGCTTACCAAGAACTGGTTCTGAGGCCTATTGGCCCTGATCCTGAAGTTAACTTATACCTATATACTGTATATTATATGATGATGATGATGAATCAGTTCAACCTTCTTAAAAAACATCCTATTTGCTGATTATCTATACTGTACTTTATGACACTCTTATATTTAATTATTAAATATGCATTTACATGTTTGAAAAATATATAGCTTTGAGACCTTTTTCAAAGAAAAACAAAAACAATAGATCTTTCTACTCATCAGTACTCAGGCAGTACATTCCAAAGACCTGGAATAGGCACTAAAAAGATTTAGCCATCAAATACACAATTCAACAATTGATTTTTTTAAAAAAGGATAGGAAATCCTATAGAAAAGAAGCATTCTCCCCACTAACCTAGACCCAAGCAATAGAGGTCTAGAAACAACAGGCATTTCATGTTTCACTTGGAAATAAACTGACAAGTCTGTGCAATGCTTCAGACATAAGGGTAATATGGAATCTTGGAGAGGTCTTTCATAGATCAATTTGACAGCTGAGCTAGTTTTTTCCCAAGAAGGGATGCAGTTGGCATATCAACTAAAACTGACAGAAGGCATACATGTGACCAAGAGAAAGTCCCACTGGAATGGGACTCTTAACAACAAGGTTACCTAAGCAAAATAGGAAGGCAAGTGATTATTTTTATCCATCTTGTACCTGTTCAGCTTACCTGGATATCCCTGGGCTCTTATGTGTTTTGAAAGAGGGGTTTTGTCTCTCTATACTATACATCATTTTACTATAAGATTGTGTCCCTCTTTTCAGTTAGGTTTTTTTTCTAATCTAAAATTAATCTGAATTATCATACAGGAGTTCCTTCAGGTACTTGATGGTTTAGGATGGCACTGCAATGCCTCTCATCCTCACCTTGCTCATTTTCTCCCTTTCTTCTGCATGCATCCATATAGGCTTGTGTTCATCTGCAGAGAAAAGATAAGAAGAGGGGAAAAGATCTCTGCATGCATTCTAATGGCATTTTCAGAGGAACCTCTGATATATTGGCTTTTGGGTTCCCTTCCCCTCGTTCATATATAAATAAGCAAAGACTTGATAAAGCAAGCTACAAGAGATTAGACAGTGTCAACTTCACCACTAATGAAAAGTCTTTACAGATTGTGTACCATTTACTTATCAAAATGTATCCAAAGGAAAAATAGGCTTTTGACCATAGTTCATTTACTTATGAATAGTGTACTTGTCCCAATTTTCTCCCAAGAAGTTCTCTTTTCCACGCATATCTGACCTAACAATTATGGAATGTTCAAGAAACCTTCACAATTAGCATTCAAGGGTTTCAATCTCCTTGTAAGACCTGGTCTCTCTGCACATGTTGCCTCCTTCTTCTTTGATGTACATACCATCAACAGTGCCAAATTCTTTCACATGGGCACGGGTGAGAATTTCCTTGTACAGGGTCTCGGCATCCTTGTATTTGGCTTGTTTCAGGTAGCAGGAGGCCTGGCAGAGTACAAGAGATATTATGATAAAGGTGTCAAAAAACCCATTCCCTAGCCAGTCACCCAGATAATTGTTTGCCTTCATAGTTCTCACATCAACAAACAGACCCACCAGATTGTTCTTTGTTTTAGCAACATTTGGATCATCAGGCCCTAGGCGGGATTCGTATATCTCCAGTGCTCGGCGGTAGTAATATTCTACTTCTTCATATTTGCCCTGATTCTGACACAGTAAAGCCAAGTTATTTAACTGTTTGGCTACATCTGGGTGGTCTTTGCCTAGAACCTGAAAATGAAACAGGTAAGAATAATTTATTAAATTCTGGGAATTCTGAAAAACTTTTCTTTCCCTTGGAAAACTGCATCATAAATACTATTAGAAACTTTAATTTTGTACACATGGCTTCATATTATATGCATATTAGCCTCATTATGGATATTGTTTATCCAAAATATATTTCTTTTTGGAAACAGGCTTCTATTGTAGGAATCGCAAGCAGTGAAAGTTGTTGTATAGTATCAGTGATGAGAGGCCCCATAGCCTAGGCCAGCAATGGTGAACCTATGGCATATATGCCATAGGTGGCACATGGAGTCATATTGGTGGGCACGCCAGCACAGCTCAGGTGCACACGTGTGCGCCGGCCAGCTAGATTTTGGGGCTGTTTCTTGCCTCTGGAGGGCCTCCAGGGGGGGTGCGGAAGGCCTGTTTTTTGCTCTCCACTCCCTCCAGGGTCTCTCTAGGAGTCAGAAGAGGGTGAAAATGGGCCTTCCCAACCACCCCCACAGGGGTATGTGTGCACATGCACAGGGGGTTGGGATGCATAGAATTATGGGTTTGCGCACGCAGGCGACCCCACCCATCGCGCACTCCCCCTGCTTTTGGCACACAATGGCAAACAGGTTAGCCATCACTGGCCTAGGCCCTAAACCTTCCTTCTTCAAGCTTCTGAAAGAAATATACCTTTTCCCGGATTTCCAGTGCCCGCTTGCATAATGGTTCTGCCTCCTTGTATTTCCCTCTTTTGCCATACAAAACAGCTAGATTATTTAGGGTTGCAGCAACCTGCAGAGAGATGTGTAAACAACCACATTAGAACTAAGGAAGAATCAAAACACAAACACACACACAAATAAATATTGGGAATAAAAAGTGATACTCTTTAGAGAGCCAATTTGTTATAGCTGGCAGCATTAACACCAACAGTAACTGGACATCTGAAACAGAGCCCTAATTGGCTCATCATTTTTCAGCAGGATACTGTTTCAAGAAATCACATTGATCTATTCAGTCACATATTTCTTTTGCCAACAATCTGCAAGGCAACATATGTATTGATATTTTAAATATAAAAGACATTTACTGTATATATAAATTAGGGCCCAGATGTCACTACCATAATTACATGCTTGGATTTCCTTTTAAAGCTATTTGCCCAATGTTGCCTTACTGTTTAGGAAACAAAGGTGTAGACAGGTAGACTTTTGATTGAATTTCTCTATCACATTGAAAAGTCAAAGATATTTCTTTATTTGTCTTTCTTTCTTAATGCTATATATATTCAATTAGTGGTTGGTCAGATTTCCTTCCTTGTGGTTTATTTATTAGGTTGTGTTTGTGTGTGTGTACATGTGTGCATAAATGTGCATGTGCAAAAGCAGCTTTCTTCAATCTGGTGGTCTCTAGATATATTGTTTTGATTATCCTCAATTACCATGACCAAAAGCCTGGGGAACAGAAGAATTGATCAGGCAGTGACACAATTAGTTTCTATATACTCGGATTCTCCTTCTTGAAGTGAAAGAAATAATAGCCACTTACTGCGGGGTGATCTTTGCCAAGAGTTTTCTCTCTAATAGACAATGCGTCATTTAGAAGGTGAGCTGCTTCTTTATATTTATTTTGATCCCTGTAACAAAATGTTAGATACAGATACTGTTTAAAAGTAGAGGGATAACAATTTATATAAATGACACAAACATAGGCGATTACATTGCACAGACATAACATCCCATATTAATAGAGGTTGCCACAATAGGGGTTGATTACACCGACCTCCCTCATACTCCCTTTTTCATTTCTGTGCCTGACATTGCTGCTCCATTTCCACAAGAAGCAGGTATCTTCTACCTATCTATTCCTCACCTATATACTAAGGCCAAGATGTTGAGCATGGTGGCCACATCAGGGTGATCATGTCCTGAAGTCTTCTCCAAGTCCTCCAGGGCCTGCTTGCAAAGAGGCACAGCCACCTCGTAGCGTCCCTGTGATGCATACTGGATCACCAGATTATGTAGTGTACGTAAGCGTGCTGGGATCTCATAACCACCTTGCTGAGCAGCTGCTACAGCACTGCTGTGTTGGTGAGGCACTGCAAATACATATCACATCAACAAATAAAGAAACACAGCATATAAGTATAACATATAAGTAAGAACTGTCACTCCTTTGTATCTTTAATTTTTCAATCAGATAGAATATTTGGAGGAAGTCAAGTTCAATAGCAGTTCATAAGAAGAGTGAAAAAATGAAACTTACATCCTTGTCCCTGATCCTCTTCCTCATTTGGAAACAAATCATCCAAAGAATCCTTTGTGGAATCACCTTCCTTCTCCTCCTGAAATGTTAATATAAAGAAGCACCAGCAGAAAGGGGTAGAAAGAAATTAATATGCATTAGTACTCCAAGGTTTTTATGCCCAACGCTGATGCAAATGGTAAAATATTTTTCTCAGGAAGATAATTAAAGATAATTACAATGGTAGGTGACCTGTGTCTGTTATAGCCAGTAGAGGCAAACTCAAAGTAGTAGAAAGGAACTCTGAGAAAGGTATTACTAGCTTATTTTGTATGCAGAAACTTCCAGTAAGCACAGATGTTCTACGCCAGTGATGGCAAACCTATGGTACGTGTGCCACAGGTGGCACACTGAGCCATATTGGTGGGCACACCAGCACAGCTCTGGCGCGCATGCGTGCACTAGCCAACTGATTTTGGGGCTGTTTCTCACCTCCGAAGGGCCTCCAGGAGGGTGGGGAAGGCCTGTTTTTCACTCTCCACTGCCTCCAGGGTCTGTCTAGGAGTCAGAGGAGGGTGAAAATGGGCTTTCCCACCCCCCCTAGAAGGCACATACAATTGTGGCTGTGGGCACGCAGGTGATCCCATCCCCCGCACTCCCCCCGTTTTTGGCATGCAATGGCAAAAAGGTTAGCCATCACTGCTGTACGCTATAGATTCTCACCGTTGGGGATACATCTTCATCATATTTCTTCAGCTGGTTCATGAATTCCAAGTGTTTTATTTCTTCTTCAAGCTGTGCCACAGTTTGTTCACTGTGCTGCAACTTCTGCTGAGTGTTTGCTAGTTCGTCTCGTAGCCACTGGTTCTCCTGGCACAGCCTCCGCACCTGGGCCCGCAATTTCTGCTTTTCGGACTCAACAGCATTCAGATGGTTTGACAGAGCCATCATGACCTGGTCCAAGAGAAAAAAGGAAAAGCCTCTGTCTTGAGAAATGGGTTGTTGTTGGTTTTTTTAACAAACTTCCAAATCTTAGAGGAAAAGAAAACGTACACACCACCAAACAGAATTCCAATACTTGTAGGAAAATTAGTGAGCATATTTCTTAGAACAAGTCAGAGGTACAATTGAACAAAGAACTGATTTTTAAGCATTACAAAATAATGAAAGTTCGGACTATAAACCAGTGTTGTGTAACATAAACCGTTTTAGATGCCTGTTCCATTTTTTGTTTGTTTGTTTGTTTGAAAAAAGAGAGAAGAACAATGTTGCCAGAAAGGAGGAAAAGGAACAACAAATATAATTGGATATTTCATCTCATTCATATTAGCTTTGTAAGCCCTACATTGTACGTGGGTGGCTAAATGTGTTTCATTTACATTTGCAAAGCATAAACCTCTGATATACTAACATCCTTAATTTGAATAGATACATATATTTGCTATTCTGAACAATGAACCCACTTTTCCTAAATCAAAAGAGAAAAGAAGTCAATGCTTGAGCGGATGGGCAAAAAGTAGAAACTCAAAGTAGTCCTATCTGCTCATAATCCAAGTGTCAATTACAGGTTTCAATTCAATCCATACACCAATTTCAATCCTATCCATACAATCATAAAACTTAAAAATAGCACTTAGAAGATGCATTATTTTGTGTTCTGTGGCTTAGTGTGTTCCTGTTGAACAGTCAGTCATCTAGTATGACTGTTCTGCACTTCATAGACAAAAAGTATGCTTTTGTTTATGTCTTTACTTAGTATGCATGTCTGCTCTAGACAGTGTATTTAAATCCTTATGTTTGATTGTCTGTGTTTGGTTGCTTTTTTTGATTCAAGTACAAAATACAGCTCACCTGAGCTTCTCCAAGCCCCAACTCAATCATCTCCACTGACTTGCGCAGCAGGTTGGCTTTCTCGTGTACTAGGTTGGCTTCTTCATCCTTCTTCAAACACTTAATAGTCTCCAGTAGGCTGTGCAAAATCGAGTTATGCTCATTTTTAAGGGCCTCCAGCCCTTGCATCACCAGCTTAGTGTTGGAGATAATCTCTTCTTGGCTTAGCTTGTCCATTTTCTCCTCCCTGGGGTATACCATAGTGGACATAATCTTTCAGTATTACCTCCATTTAAGGAAGAAAAAACAAAGGAGTTAGTACATACCACAGGTTACTCAGATTCTGAAAGATTAAACCAATAAAGTGATATTGTGAATAAAGATCTTATTCCCATTTTCATTTGAAAAGTGGAAATGAAGGAAATTCCCACCATACTGGAAGACTGCACTTCCTTGAAAAAGTGGCAATATGGTGTACAGCATGTTCCTGGGAAGACCAGATGGAGGTAAAGATGGCAGTTACCTCAAAATTAACATTCTTCTTACCACCCCCATAACCCTAGAAATCTAGAAGGTTGATTTAACTGTCATTTAAAAACATAGGAGAAACTATAAGGAAATAAGACTTCCTTTCCAGTGATTAGAGATCGAGAATGAACAAAGAAGAAATAGGAACAAATGTTTCCAGTAAAGTAACAGAAATTACAGGGATTGTTATTATTTTTTTTGCAATGCCTACATTAGAGAACCTTTCTGAGATTAAGTAAATAGAAGTACAATTTAGGGGGAAGGGGGGGGAGAGGAGAAGTAACAGTGGTGGTTGTTTTGAGCCTTATACTACAGTCAAAAACAAGCAGGAATATTACTCACTGATGACTGATTTGGAGGCAAATACTTAGTGTTAGGATTTGTGATAGTTAATTGTTCAGCATGCTTAAAAATGAAATGATCCTGCTTCCAATCTAGACTCTGTCATTAACATGCATCTTTATGAACATCTTTGAAAAACTTAATTGCTAGGTCTTACTACAAAATAACAGGGTTTTTAAAATTATTATCCATGTGAGAGCATATTTCACCCTATTTATATATACCTGAAATCTAAAGCAAACTGGAAAGAAGTGACGCAAAGAAAACAAGCCGGAAACATACCAATCAACAAATAAAAGCTGGTAAATTTTCACAAACACACAATACAACATATGAATTTTATCTAGCTGTGCAAAAAAAGTTTGCAAATGAAGTTTCAAAGGAGAGGATTACAGGCACTGTAAGGAAACCCGTTGCTCAGTCTCACCAAGCCTTATGTTCTTTGTTATTAAAATCACAAACAAATCAGATTCATTTTCCTCTGCCACGCCATTGCCTGGTTTAATGTAAAACATATAGCAATTATCCAGGTCAAACTCCAGAAAGACAGATTCATCCACACCCCAAAGAAAAGACACTCCAACACACAAAGCACCTACATGTTTTAGCAAGGAACTTACCTCATAACAGCGGTTGGAGCAACCTACCCAGCTGCTGCAGATACAAAGGGGACAACTCAGGCCACGTGATCCCTTGGCAGCAGGCCAAGCTATTACTGAGCGCAGCCAGACCAGTAAGGAGGAGAAAAGGGGAAGAAAGAGGAAGATATCAGCAGATCTGCCTTTGTTCTCAGGTAGTCCCACCTCTGTGTATTCAGGGTTCTTTGCTAGGCAACAGCCACCACCCCCTCGTGGGAGGGACCAACAGAAAATCCCCCTCAATAACAACAAACCCAACCCACATAAGGATAATTGGAGTCCCCTAAGCACAGTTGCCTTCTGTTCAGAAGAGGACCAGAGCAATTCTATAAGGAAGTGGTTGGGGGTGCTCTGGGTATTTTTTTCCCCCAAGAGGAAGAAAGGTGCATGTGCATTTTCTCTGTGACTGCTCATAAAAATGAACCTGCATGACATTTGGAGGAAAGGCAAAAAATCTTTTTTCTTTGGTGAAAGAGGAATACTGATGGGATTCATACAAGCAACCAAAGTAGCTTAAAAGATAATTAAACACTAAGCAAGCATGTTAAGCCTTCATATAATTTGTTTAGAAACAGCTTGCTATAGGAGCACTATAACCATAGATTGTTAGCCTGGTGGTTCCGGATTCAGAATGCTGCATGTACACAGCCAATGGGTGCTACTGTAAGTTCCTTGGGAACCTTCCGTGTACAACACAGAACAACAGTCAAATTAACAGCTGGAACTGTTATTTTAAAACAATGACACCAAATTTTAATTGGGCTACTGTGGATACATTTGCATTTTGAGGATATGGCACTTTCCTAAATTAGCTGTCATTGGATTGATGGGGGAGGGATTTGTGCATTCCAAAAGTGCATGCTACAGTGGCCATGGATAATCACAAAACAGACATCTGCCAGAAGGCAAACCGCTGAGGTTTTACTTCTCAATATCCCATCTGGTTGCTCTTCCTGCATAATGCTTTCTAACACTACAGCTTACATTATCTGTGTGTGTGTGTGTGTGTGTGTGTGTGTGTGTGTGTGTGTGTATATGGATCTTCGGTTATTCGGGTTTTCTCCCGCGTAGAATTGGAAGTTTTCTGGCGACATTTTGACGAAATCTCATTCGTCATCTTCAGGCTTGTTTCTTCGACCTTGTGCTTCTCCAACTAATGTGAGCTTGCGGCTGTTTCTTCCTTTTAACTGCTAGTGGGGGTGTGGCCTGATTTTTTGAAGGCTTGGCTTTG
>JANHFP010002563.1:192964-203271 GCA_032468135.1 Calamaria suluensis | reverse complement strand
AGAGACCACAGCAACCACACTGAACGGCAGCACTCAGTGACAAAATTACAAAAAGAAACTCAGAAACTGACTATATCTCACATTGACTCCATCCCTGAAAAAAGTTTCAGATTTTTATGGGGTGTACTTTAAAGCCACAAACTTTAATGACGTGAGCACCCTACAACATCAAAATAAAAGTATACTTCAGTTAACTCACCAACATGTGTTTGGAAAGTCCATGAAGCGGAATATTAAATAATTGAATCTTCTCCTTCCTCTTCCCTCTGCATTTGCCTGGCATTATTCCCAACATGTCCCTGAGGTCTATTTTAGAGATTCCATATTATTTTTCCTTTCAATCACAACAACTACAACATACAGTTAGTCAGCACTCCACATTAATATGTGAACTGTGATACACTGTTGTATTGAAACCTGTGCTTTTCCCAATTTGTAAAATGTACCAAATATATTTATATTACCAGAAATTGTGCACAAATTCCCTTTTATATGAAAAGTGATGCTGGATAAAATTAAATGCAATAGGTGTGTTCGCTGTAGCTCTTATACCAATTAGAAGCATTTGGTGCTCAGTGAAAATTGGTAGGGGAGAAATTCAGGTTAAAAAATAGGAATGGGCATATGGTAGGTATGCCTTTGAAAATTAGTTATTACTCAGGACTATTGCCCTAAAAGCTATTATATGGACTACTCAATAGCATTAATCTATTTAGGTATTGTGAAAAATGAATGCTGAGTAACAGAACTTTAATTTAAACCTCTTGGGCTGTTCAGATATTCTTAAATGGAGAAAGGGCTATAGCCAGTTCAAATATCAAATGAGATGTGATTTGGAGTGTCCCTGAGGCACATTACAGATAAAATGGGTTGGGGAAAAATAATGCAACAGTTAGAGCAGGAAATTGATGAAGGCAACTTGTTCAGGTCAGTAACTTCTAACCTTTTTTTATTTTCAACATTGGAGTTTTCTGCTGAGGTATGTCAAATCTGTCACCAAATCTCAATCAATCAGAATAGAGCTGGAAGGGACTTTGAGGTCTTCTAGTCCAACCCCCTGCTCAATCCATTTCAGACAATTGACTGTCCAGTCCAGTGGTGAAATCTGAATTGGTTTGCTATCGGTTCGCTGGCCATGCTGCACATCAAGTGTGTTCTGCATACGCATGTGCAGTGTGCACCTAAAGGAGGCTTGGGAAGGTAAGTAGAACAGCGAGGGGGGAGATCAGGTGTGCTGTGCTATTTAGCTTCACTAGAAAGCAGGATTTCCTGTTTTCTAGCAAAGCTAAACAACATGACACAGCTGATTGTTGAAAATACCAATTGGGAGGAACCAGTAGCTTTTTTAAACTACCGGTTCAACTGAACTGGTAGCTAACAACTGGTTCACTGAAACTGGTAGCTCTTTTTAATTACTGGTTCGCCCGAACTGGTAGGGTTTTTTTTACTACTGGTTCTCCCGAACCAGTAGTTTTTATCACTACCAGTTCACCTAAACCGGATCGAACCGGTAGCATTTCACCCCTGGCCGAGTCTCTTCTTTAAAACCTCCCGTGATGAAGCACCCACAACTTCTGACTGCATGCTATTCCACTGGTTAATTATTCTCACTGTTAGGTAGTTTCTCCTTAATTTCAGGTTGCTTCCCTGCTTGATTAGCTTCCACCCATTGTTCCTTGTCCTGACTTTCTGGTGCTTTGTAAAATAAGCTGACCCCCCTCCTCTTTGGGGCAACCTCTCAGTGCAAAGGATTTGGAAGTCATGTTCAATTGCACACTATTAGATTCATAAGCATAGAGGCTCCTTTGGCTCTCCTGTCTCATTGCAATCCCCCCCTCCCTCTGGGAAAATGTGCCCCTGCATGGAACAGAATCCTGTGTTCTGCTCTGGCTGGAACATGGGCGACGTGACAACAGCAATAAATAAACTCTTTGGAACTGTTTGCTATTACTGGTTTTCAGGAATTCTGATCAGCTCCAAAGAAACTTAAGAGTTCCCCAGAAAGCAATCTGAAAACTAACACGCTACGTAATTAGAGTTAAGACTGACAACGATAGTTTCTATTTAATTTCTACTTAATTATAATTTATATTTAATTTGACACCGTCTGAACAGAATGTCATCTGGTTATAGGCAGGCTTCAAGAGAGAGAACATCTGCCCAGGCAAGAATGATTAAAATTGGGCTTCTCTAACTTGAAATAAAAATACAAGCCAACATTGGTGTGGATAATCCATGGCAGCTCCTAACCTCTGTTGTTGTTTTATAATATAATGACGGCCACAGGAGCATTTTTAAACTAAAAGTACATGAAAGATTCTTGTAGCCAAGAAATAAATATGAGTTGTATAAGCATATTAGTGTTTTGATACAAATTGACACAAACACAAACAAAGGTGCACTTCAGTGCCTGGATATTACTTGTTACCTTATTGCCAGAATTCCTCACAGCATTAAGAATACCAAGTTAATCATTTACATAAAGTTAATTATCTAAAAGTGTATTCAATATTGTGGAATCATGGAATAGAGCGACAATAGCCAGTAGCCAACTGAACGAATTTGTCTCGTACTCTCTGACTACTGGGTAGATTAACTAGTTAATTGGAGCTGAAGTCCAAGAACATCTGGAGAGCCAAAGATTCTCTATCTTGCTTTATAATATGATCTCCTTTTTCCTCCCAAAATTTTCAAGTTTTTCTTTTTTTCTCTCCTACATTCTTGAAAGTGTTTCAACAGTATTTTATACACCAGTGCAAAAATGCAACTTCTCGAGTTTGTATTCCTCCTTTCCTCTCCCCATCTGTCCGAAATAATTTTTTTCCTACTTTCCTCTTGCAGAAAGGGCCCCAGGAGAGAAAAGGTTTAAACTGCCTCTCTCCTCCATGACAGTTCCCTAAAAATCATGTTCTCAGCCATAATCCTATACTAAAAATGAAGCAATCAATACAAAAACCCAAGACATTAAGAATTAATTTAGTGCTCCAACCTGGATTGAAGGAATAATAAAAAATGGAATTCATATGAAATAATTCCTTAATGCAAGCCTTTTTTTCTTAGAAATATAAACTTGAGAGTTAAATATTAACACAATTATCAATTATGTAGCCTGATATTTGGCAACCTTTCCTAAAAAGGCAACATGCGGGGTTTTTTTCTGTTCTTCTAAAATGAGATTATATGAAACTCTGCTAGATCAGAGCAAGATTATATTAGTGGTCTACACAGACCTCCAGGAAAGCCACAAGTAGAACACAAAAGCATAATGGCTTTCTATTCATGTTCCTTAGCAACTAAGATTCAGATATATTTGGTTGATAATACTAGAAGTAATACATGACAAGAGGCCATTAATAGCGTTAAGTATTATTCTCAAAGTAGCTGAGTGGATGGCCTTTAGTAATTGTAATAAAAAATGAATTCACATCATTAACATATATTCTTTGTAGAGTTCTTGTTATCTCTCCTTCTGCCTCACTATTAAGCTCCATCAGAGAACCTCTGTTGTAGCAAATAGAGCTAAAAATATAAATGGAAAATACTAGAACCTGGATTTTCCATAATCTACTCAATCTATCTCTTGAGATAAGTTTTAAAAACTACAATTTATCAGTAAAATCTATCATAGTACAAAATGAATAAAAATAATGATAAGTGTTGTATTGCATGAAAAAATCAGAGTGATTTTTCTTTGATAGCAGGTATATATCAAATTATTTTATATTACTTTATACAATATTCAGAAAATAAATGGATATCAGACATGCTTCCCTGTTTTTAAACAAAGCAATGGAATCTATCAATTCCAATTCATGTTAGTTTTATTACCATTACATATTATCAGTACTAGATTCCAGAAATATCGAAACATGTAAATTTGTAGTGCAGAATGATGTAAATTTATACCATTTACAGAGTTAACCCTGCATTTGAGGTTTAACAATATTCAAATGATGATAACACACATATATAAAAGATTACAAGCTTTTAAAACATTGTATTTCAGCAGTGGAACTCTTCATATTTAAAAAATAATAATAATGTATTTGTTAAAACAGTTAAGAAGCAGAATAAGTAGCTATCTAAAAGAAAAAAGACAGAGAAAGAAAAGAATATCAATCAATAAATAATGAATTTACAATTAATATCACTGTATTAAAATGTTCTTATTTCATGAATGAATGAATGAATGAATGAATGAATGAGTGAATGAATGAATGAATGAATATAGTTATCAAGTCTGACCTTTGAAGTAAACTGCTGCACAATTTGGATACTGTGTGATTATTGATTCAGATTCCAGAAGTAACATATATTTTTTCTGAATAAGTTAAGGTGTGTAGACAGAATATTAATCTTCGGCTATTGTGGGTTTATCTTCCTATAAACACAAGATCCTAATGGTGGATCAACACTATAACACATTTTCCCATCCTAGAGATCTTCCTTGATAACAATATATAAAAATTCTATCAGGCCACATTGTTAAGTAGTTAAGAGAAAATGGGGCTGAATTAAAAATAACTGGTTGCTTCCATATTGAATAAATCCTCTATGACAAATAGGCTTCCAATAAGCTGCCAGTTTACTATCAGACATCCATTAATTTGTCTGAATGTTTAAAAAACATTAAGGCAATCAATAATTTTGATGACTATAGTGGAGGGTTCCAATCAATTAATTATACATTATGTCCCCTGCCAATCAATTTATTTGGGTGACCTCTTATTCTAATACTAATACTAAAAGTCGAAGCACACAGGATTCTTCTCTGTCCAAAGAGTACATAATTTTATAAATCTGTAGCATTTGCCTCTATCACGGTTCTGGGAAGAATGTAAACAAAACTGTGGCTTGTTTTGTTTGGAAGCGAATTTGTACAGATAGTGCTTTTTTCCAATCAGCGCAGGAAATATTGTTAAAACTACTAAAAACTGATCTGATGTAACAAAACATAAATGGAATGTGATAAGCAGGATCAAATGCTAGGTTAAGAAGCAGGCTGCCCTTTTAAAAAAACCTTCAGAATATGCCACAGTGAAAAAGATAAAGCTGATAACGAAAGAGTAAAATGGCACTGACTTCATGACTAGTAAGACGACCCAGCTCGAAGCACTCAATGAAAAACAAGAACCTTTAAACAAACAGTCTTTATTGCAAAAACCCAATTGTCTTTTCTCTTTCGAAGTTCGTTTACTTCAAAAAAACAAAGTATATAGTTGCCAAGACAAACTCTGGCTGCAATCCAAAGGTAATTCTTGGATGACACAAACAAAATTGGCTTAGGAACTCTTACCCAAGAAAACGAGGTCACCAAGACTGTAAATTCAGCCTTTTATTCCAGCACTGCTAATTGCAAACCACCTTTAAATGTTTCAGCTCAGCTGCATCCCATCCCTCACTTCCTCCTGAGTAGACCTTTTTCTAATGCTCTCTTGTCCTTGAGTCTGTCTTGGATCAGGAGGGTTCCTCCTCTGAGCTCCCCCTCTGGCTCTGCCCCTACCTCACTGGACCTGCTCTTCCTCAGCTCCAGATTCCCCCTCACTGCTCTCTGCCAGCTGTTCCTCCTCAACCTCTGAGTCAGATGCTGACAGAGACATGACAACTAGTGACCCCTTATGCATCACGCAAATAAAAAAGAACTGACATATATTCTTATTCTTATTCTATATCTTTAGCTTCTCGGAGATGGGGAAAAGATGGGGAAAAACAATCCTCTCAGAGTTTATACTAGAGTTCAACCATCAATCTCAATTCTCCAGATACTTAACACTTAATTCACTTTTGGTTAGACTTGACTCTCAGACATGATTTGGTTAGACTTTACTGCAAACAAGAATGAAACTTTAAACATTAAATTTGACTGTCCACTGTGGTAAAACTGTCACAACCTGGCTTCAGAGCTGAAACTCCAGGCTTTCTGCTTTCCAAGCTTCTATTTAAGGGATGTTCTTAAAGAGCTGGTAATCATTTACAAAGCCCTCTACAGCAGGGGTGTTGAGTCTATGGAACTCTTGAATACTGGTTTGTTTTGTCTTTAAGCTGAAGCAGAAGTAACCTCTAATTACTCTAATGAGGGGGTTGGTTCTTTATAAGCAGGAGAGCAAGCTGACTACTTCGGCTAGCTGTATTTCATGGCTATGCTCACATATCGCCATTTTGCCTTGCTGATGTCTTGCCTGTAATGTAATATATAATGGATTATAGCTTGTGATGAATGATAGCTATATGTGCTTATGTAAAGCTTGATTATGATTTATGTTTCTGCACGATGAAATGCTTGATAGCGTTTGTACTGTAAATAGTTTGTGTTTAGTATATATCTATAGTTTTAAACCAACTGTGTCGTGTCTTTAACTCAAGCCTCAGCCACTATACTCCTTCCTCTGTGCTCGCTCCTCTTAACAGAGGTCTGCTAAACTTCTAACTTTAACATTGGTTATGGGCACAGTGTTGGCTAAGTGTTAATTCTGAGCGTTAGCACAGTGTTTGGATTAGCAGTGTGACAGAGGTATAGTGGAGGAGTATTTAGAGTGTTAAGATATTAGCAGTTTGCTAATATCTATATTACTATATTACAGGTAGTCCTCGACTTACAACAGTTCATTCAGTGACTGTTCAAAGTTAAGACGACACTGAAAAAAAGTGACTTATGGCCATTTCCCCACACTTACGAATGTTGCAGCATCTCCATGGTCATCCGATCAAAGTCAAAAGGCTTGGCCGCTGGTTCATTTTTATGATGGGGGCAGTGTCCCAGGGTCATGTGATCGCCTTTCGTGACTTTCTCACAAAGTCAGCAGGGAAACTAGATTCACTTAACAACCATGTTACTAATTTAACTGCATTGATTTATTTAATAACCGTTGCAAGAATGTCTGTGAAATGGAGTAAAACTCACTTTACACATGTCTCACTTAGCCAAATAAATGTTGGCCTCAATTGTGGATGTAAGTCAAGGACTACCTGTATTGTCTTGAGTATTGGGAAGCAGAGTAACTTGATTCTCCATAGCGGACCATTTACTTAGACCTTGGAACAACAGTAAGAGTTAGCAGGAATCTATCTTGCTTCCTAGTTGCATGATTCCACTCTAGATTTGTTGATCGGTTTTAGTATAAAGTGACAAAATAAATATTTTATAAAAACAGTATCCCATTTTCATTGATAGTCGGCAATCTGTTGACAAGCTAGAGCCTCAGAGACTCTAATACATATGCTCGTCCATTTGTTTTGGGGATATAAAGCATTATTTTTCTCCTCTTTTCTATCTCAAAATACCCCACATGTTTTGCATAGAGGCATCGCAACTGGTGAGATGATTATAAAAAAGGTGTTAGGATGTGCAGAATCAGATGAGTTAACAGTGGAAGTCAAAGTTCGAAAGGAAACAATTTATGATAAAACATGGAACAGGCGTTATAATTGGCTGGAAAAGAGATCTAAAATTAATGTTATTGATAGTTAAGGGAGGATATTATAGCATAAATACAATGTTTAATGTGTCATAAAAGGTAAAGGTTCCCCTTGCACATATGTGTTAGTCATTCCTAACACTAGGGGTCGGAGTTCATTTCTGTTTCAAAGCCGAAGAGCCAGCGCTGTCTGTGGTCATGTGGCCAGCATGACTAAATGCCAAAGGCGCATATCTTCCCACCAAAGGTGGTTCCTATTTTTTCTACTTGCATTTTTTACCTGCTTTCGAACTGCTAGGTTGTGTAACAGGCATTTCTATAATGCAGTGATTATATGAATTAATATGTAACAAACCAAATGCAGAGGTATACAATTGGCAGAAAGGATAAAAATGTATAGTATTAAAGAGGCCGGTATTGGAAAACTGCAAGAGTGTAACTTTGATTTTAACGATGTAAACGCTGGATAAAAATAATTAAAAACAAACAAACCTGGATGCGGTATTCCATGCGTGCCCTTACTAAGGACGTATAAAGTGGTACTAATACTTCACGTGACAAAAAGAAAAAAAGAAATATACAACCTCTTGTACGTGTAGATGCAAATTCAGACATGCAAGCAATCCAGCCATTTTGAAAGGAAGGGAAAAAAAAGCAAATAGACGGTCAAATGTTTCCTGTGGCCAAACAATGAAGGCATTGTTCCTCCGGAAGGGAAGCACATGGGCAAAGGTCTTTTGCTTACCTCCTTGGCAATAGTGGTGATGAAAGCGGGTGGCCTGGCCGTGGCAATGAGGGAGAGAGCGTGTCGTGCAGAGCGGGCGGAGTCCGCTCCTGGGCTCAGAGGCAGCCCCATTTTGATGCTAATCAGAGATCAGACAAAGGAGAGAAGGGTGTGGAAGGGGGGGGAGGAGGAGGAAGAAAAGAAGCATTAGAAATATAGACTGAAAAGATTAGACACAGCTTATAATGTCAGTTCAAGGTCAACGGGAGCACTCAAACAGTTAGAATATAATGGACTCCCAACAATGAGCAGTGATTAGAAGTCAGGGTGTTCTGGCAACTAATACAAAATCAAATAATTAACCGTGAAGATTGAAAACAGTATGTGCATCTGTCCAAAGTGTTAAAAAGGCCTTGTTAACAAATTATCTAGCGGCAGTACTGAATACGTATCAAGAACCAAGATCAACACCAATGTATACTGCCATGCCAAAGCAACAACAACAACACGGTTTATATCTCAGCTAAAGTTTAAGATGCAGTGTATGTTTGTTGCTGCTATACCAGTCAACACATCCTATTTTTGGAATAGCTGAGATTGGAAGTACTGATTTTAGTATGGCCATCTTCTTTCCAAAGCAAATACAGTCCTTAGAACTGAAATCACTTACAGTACATTACTGGGACAAATAAAGGACAGAAAAACTGGTTCTTTCTTACATGTCCAGTGAGCTTACTCTTACATGCTAAGAAGCAGGAAACAGAAAATGTGTGAGTCTGATCAAATTCAAATACTTCAATAGTAACAGATGAGAATTCTTATTCTACTGGCTATGCAGTCATTAGCACTGCATTTGACCCCATGAATGAAGTCCCAAAGATGCTTTTTCAGGAGGAAACTGGACTTTCTTGTCTTTTCTTTTGAAGATGTTTCACTTCTCATCCAAGAAGCTTCTTCAGCTCTGTCAGGATACTGGGGAATGGAAGGGCTGAAAAAAAAGCATCTTTGGGACAACCATGATCTGGATCAGAGGTCTCCAACCTTGGCAACTTTAGGACTTGTTGACTTCAACTGCCAGAATTCCTCAGCCAGCAAAGCTGGCTGGAGAATTCTGCGAGTTGAAGTCTACAAGTCTTAAAGTTGCCAAGGTTGGAGACCTCTGATCTGGATGACTGAGAATCTCTACAGAATTTGACCCTGTGGATGACTTTATATAGGTCTTTCCAAGTGGGGGGTCGTAGCCTGAGAACCAAAAGCTAACATGACAGTTGTAAAGCACATTAAAAATTATTCCAGTTTGCCCTCCGTTGTTCCAAAGGTGCTTTTTTTCAAGAGGCAAATGGATTTTCTGGTTTTGCTTTTGAAGACTTTTCGCTCCTCATCCAAGAAGCTTCTTCAGCTCTGTATGGTTGGTGGTGAATGGGAATTCCCTACCATCCAGCCCAAGCGGAAAAAGCTTCTTGGATGAGAAGTGAAATGTCTTCAAAGAAAAACCAGAAAGTCTTGTTGCCTTTTGAAAAAGCACCTTTGAGACAATCATGACCTGGATGACTGAGAATCTCAAGTCAGACATTTTCCCTCCATTGTGATCTGATGGTACCAAAGTGTAGGTGTAAACCCATCCTCTCAATCTCTAGTAAGTTTGCTCAAGGTCCTTTTTTTCTTTTACTGTGTTGAGTTCTAGCAAACAATTCCCGATTAAGAGAACCATGCATAGGGAAGTTGAGAGCATAAGACAGCAGCACACAGTCAGGAATAACACAGGGATACAAAATATAGCGTATATATTTACAAGATATATGTACAGCAAACCATGGTTAACTATACATTCTACTTCAAGTCCTCATCAGTAATGCAATACGTCTCAGTTATCCATTACCTAACGCAATAACCGTGAATACTAGTTAGCAATATAACATAACATACATAACCAGAATAGCAATAATAGCAAGCGTAGCAAAAGTGTCAGCAAGGGGATTTAAATTGGCTTTCCATTTCCTTATAGACACTCTTGTTACCATGCAATTACATCACCATGTAATTATGATAATCACTTGTCATCTTGCAAATACTTAAAGAAACAAACCAACTATATAAAAAGTGGAAAGAGGGACAAATAACTAAGGCAGAATATCAGCAAACAGCCCGAGCCTGTAAAGATGAAGTGA